>SZWC01008376.1:90618-98915 GCA_023375785.1 Penium margaritaceum | reverse complement strand
CCCACACACCTTAGAAGCCAGGCCTAGGACTATATGTACCAGGCTCATTCCTCATTCTAATTACACAATCTGGCCTTAGATGCTCCTCACAGAGTTGTCCAACTAAGGAACAGTATAAAGAAGACACTGGTTGGTCTAAGCCCCAGGAGTTAGTCTTTGACTAGCACCTCGCGCGAAAGTGACCAAGTGTTAAGTGGACACAGTTGCTAGCAAGTGATTGCCTAGGAACTGCTCAGTGTGGAACCGTGCTCCTGAGGGTGATATCTTCTCCTAGCTGAAATGCTAGGAGCGGACGGCAGGTGCTATTGTGTCGGCCCTGTTTTCTAGTCCGTTTGCCTCAGGCCGGTTGACACAACCATGTAGCGTCTAAGAAGCTACGGACTTTCCTTCTAGGAAGCTTTTGCAGCAAACAAGATGTGCATGGGGCCAGGATTGAACTCATGACCTCTCACTTGGCCACATCAATAAAATGGCCAATGTAACCACTCAACTACATGGTACTGACAGGTCATATCTCAGAAGAGACAGAGCATAGTTGAGTCACACTACAACGGATCTAGGGGTCATACCTCTACAAGGGGTAGAGCATTCCTGATCCATCTTACAACACTAAACAAGGGACAAAAACATTCAACAAATCTCTCCCTTGCACCTTGCGTCAGTGACCATCATCATTCGTCATCACTTGCGCTGACTATACTAATACCTTGCCTGCCCGCCTGGTGGAGATCCTTGTCCAGTGGCTTTGTAAGCATGTGAACCCGGTTTAGCTTGGTACCAACATACTTGAGCTCCACTGTCTTCTTGTAGACCAAGTCTCGAGCGTAGTGGTAGCGGATCTCAATGTGCTTTGTGCACCTGGACATGACGGGGTTCTTTCACATGTCAATGGCGCTCATGTTGCCAATTTTGATGACCGTCACCATTGCCTGTGGTGCCTTCATCTCAGATAGCAAGCTTCATTGCCACTGCATCTCTTTACACACCTCAGCCAAGGCGATGTACTCACCTTCAACTGTTGACAAAGAGATACATTCGTGCTTGCAACTTGCCCAACTGACTGCACCTCCATTCAATATACACACAAAGCCGGAGGAAGATTTTCTGTCATTGATATTCTCTCCCCAATCAGCATCGGTGTAGCACATGAGACCGAGTGACGCGGATCCAGCGATGCCTCCAAATTGGAGCCCCATGTGCCGCGTCCCCTAAAGGTAGCGCATGATGTGCTTCATGGCCTGCCATTGAAGTGGACTCGGATTGGCCACAAACCGGCTCACCTGTCCAACAGCATGGGCTATATTTGGTTGGGTGGCGACCATGGCATACATCAGACTACCCACTGCAAACTGATGTGGGATGCCCAGCATGTCAGTTTTCTCCGCTTTGTTGGATGGGGACATAGAGGTGGGGAGTTTGCACTCCGAGCTCATGGGTGTGCTGGCAGGTTTGCAATCTGCTACGTCGTATCGTTTGAGGATGGAGTCAATGTGTTTTGTCTGGTTCAGGCTGGTGGTACCTGCTGCTCTGTCGCGCTTGATGGCAATTCCAAGATAGAAGTGAAGAGGACCCATGTCCTTCATCTCGAATCTACTACTCGGTTGCCCCTTGAGATCGTCTAGCAGCTGCATTGAAGAAGAGCATAGAATCAGGTCATCAACGTACATGACGACCAACATAGTCCCTTTGTCACTCTCATGCACGTACATGCTAGGTTCATTGTCGCAGTGCATGAAGGAATCCTTGGCCATGAACATGGCCATCTCCTGGTACCAAAGTCTTGGCGTTTGTTTTAGCCCATAGAGTGCCTTCACCAATCTGCGCACCTTGCCCTCAGGAGAATCAACCCCCTCCGGAACCTCCATGAATACCTCCTTGTCAAGTTTGCCGTAAAGGAAGGCTATCTTGGTATCCATTTGGTGGACCTCCATGTTCTCGGCAGCAGCAATGGCGAGCATTGACCGGATGGAGGCAAACGTCACAACTGGAGCAAAGGTCTCATCGTACTCTGCGCCAAGCCGTTAGGATAACCCCTTTGCTACCACCCGTGCCTTGTACTTGTCTTTCTTGCCATCCTGTTCTCTTTTTAACTTTTAGCATCCACTTGGACCCCACAACGTGAGGCACGGCAGATCTGTCCACCAGCACCCATGTCCCATTCTCTTCAATGGAGTTTAGTTCACTGCAAACTGTTTCGTCCCACTCTGCTTTGTCAGGCCGAGTGAGTGCCTCTGTGACAGACGTTGGCTCCTCTTGAACCAAGAATGAATAGTTGAAGCCTGTCCATTCACCCCTATCTGTATCGTAATGCTGCCAAGGTACTTTGAGGCGTGAACTGCTCCTTAAACCTGCTGGCTGGTGCTATTGATATGGAGGCTGGAAGTCTGGTTCGTCGTTGATGATGGGAGAGGCATTCTCCTCGTGTTCTAGAGGATCAGATACGTCGGAATCAGAGTCTGATTCCTCCGAGTCATCTTCATGAGCTCCTCTCCCTGTTGCAGCACCTATCCCATGCCATTGTGCTGGTGATTTGTCTCCCTCTTCAAGGAGAGTGAGCCACTCTTCCTGTTTTGGAGCATTCTCAAGTTTGAGATGCTCTCCCTTACTCCCAGACCTTTCGTGGAAATCCACGTCTTTGCTGCGGATGACCTTCTTGGCTCGTTGGTCCCACATTCGATAAGCTTTGTGGGCGGTGTCATAGCAGATGAAAATGCACTTTTGTGCTCTTTCATCCAGTTTTCCAGGGCCCTCACAAGCCTGGACCTTGGCAAACCCGGTGCAACCAAACACCTTGAGATGGGAGGCGTCTGGCTTCCTTCCTGACCATGTTTCTCAAGGCGTCTTCAGCTGCTGTGTCTCCTTCTTCTTACCTCTCCTTCACAGAGCTGCTGAAAGTGTGAGGTTCACAAGGTAGATAGCCGTACGTGCTGTTTCAGCCCAAAGCCTAGGAGGCAGCTTGGCGCCAAAGAGCATGCACCTTGTCATGCCTAGGAGCGTCTGGTTCATCCTCTCTGCTACGCCGTGGCTTTGAGGTGCATAGGGCGTAGTTTTTCTGTGGTCAATGCCCTGTGTCTTGAGCCACTCCCTGCAGGCTTCGTACTCTCCCTCATCATCACTCTTGACTCAAGATTCAGCCGTTGAAGTTGTCGCTTTGGTCTGTAAGACGTAGAGTCCATCAATGCGAGGAACCTCTACGACAACCTTCTTGGAAGAGTAGGAGATGTTGATGTCCTTGGTAGGGACTATCACCACTTCCTTCTCTGTAAATACCAATGTCATGCCATGGTCAGTTATCTTAGAGACGGAGAGAAGGTTGGCTGTGAAGGAGGGCAAGTAGACCACCTCCTCTAGCTTGAGGTCGGAATCTCCACCGTTGACAGCCATTGTGACCAGCTTGTCACCAATCCCCTCAGCTGTCTCAACCTTGCCGTTTGCAACTCTGAAGTTCTTGTTGCATGGAGCAAGAGAGATGAAGTCTCTCTTCTCGTAAGTGGTGTGCTCATTTGTACCCGAGTCAAGGCCGTAAGCTCCTGGCCTGAGTATTGCCCTCCCTTAATTGGAGGCACACTCAGCCATCAAGCTTGTGGGATCCTTCCTACCATTTCCCCCTCGCCGTTCATCCCCGTCTCCTCCCTCTCTCTTGGGTGCACGGCACTCTCGAGCCCAATTTCCAGCTTTGCCATAGTTATGGCAGTTTCCTTGGCGCTTTGCACCCCTTCCACTGTTGCTAATGCTTTTGTTTCCCTTGTATCCAGGGGAGGAGGTATTGCGGAAGGTACCTTTGCTCCGTGAGGCAAAGGCAGCCATGTTTGCTTCACTGCTGCTCTCATTCATGGCTTCATTCCGCACATACTTAGAGACAGTAGTGTAGGAAACTAGATCTTCAGTCCACCCTCCAATCACCGTTACCATGGGGCCCCAACTTTTTGGCAGCGTCATCAGAAAAATCATGACCTGCATGTCAGATTTCAGGTCCCACCCCATGCCGGTGGCTTGTTGCAAGAGCGTCTCAAACTTCTGCATAAAGGCGGAGACATCCTCTCCTTCACCAAGCCTCATGCTGAGGAGGAATGAAACACCTTGCCGAATTTGGCGTATGCCGCGGCTGCCACTGTACAACCACTGATGTGTGAAAGGACTGAGGGTTGTATGGAGGACACAAGAATGGCGAGAGCCTTCTTGTTGAGCTTGACCCATGCCACAAGGTCAGCACCCTCATCCTTTGGTGCTGGGATAACTCCNATAAAGGCGGAGACATCCTCTCCTTCACCAAGCCTCATGCTGATGAGGTTTTATAGAATGGAGAGACGGTTGGCAAGTGAGGACGAATGAAACACCTTGCCGAATTTGGCGTATGCCGCGGCTGCCACTGTACAACCACTGATGTGTGAAAGGACTGAGGGTTGTATGGAGGACACAAGAATGGCGAGAGCCTTCTTGTTGAGCTTGACCCATGCCACAAGGTCAGCACCCTCATCCTTTGGTGCTGGGATAACTCCGTCAAAATATCCTAGCAGATCTTTGTCATCCATGATGATCTCAAACTGCCACTTCCAGAGCGCAAACCGCTCTCCATCGAACTTGAGGATGGGCGTATGATTCCCTGGTTTCCCTGTCCCTGCCATCCCTACAACTACAACTGCTACAGCTGTTGTACCTGTTGTTGATGCCGAGCAGCCAGTGTTTGAGGCCACTGTAGGCTGTTGGTGAGAAGAGGCAACTGCTTCCCCTGTTCACGTTGGCCGTTGCAAGCAGATGTAGGCTGATGTAGGATGATGTAGGCTGATGTCAGCTCCCAAGGTAGAAAGGTGCAGATGTGTTGCATTCCCCTCCTGCTGATGTTGCCCTGCAAACAGAGAAGTCGGGTGAGAGCGAAGGACACACTGCTTGTGTCCTTAGCGGTTGCGTGCGTGAAACTTCCCTAACCAGAGGAGTGGGCCTATAACCCTTTGTTAGCTATTGAGCTAACCACCTCTGGCAGAGAAGCCGCAAAACTGCAAAGCTCACAAAGGTTTTTAGTCCTTCTTCCTTTGGTTTTCCGACAACACCAAAGGAGTCTACACCATGGGAGGAGTCCTTGGAGCATGGGGTGAGACATGAGGGAAAGATGGAAGTGGATATGGGTATCCTGTCATGATGGTCACTACATCTAAGGAAGAGGAAGTGTTGAAAGTTGTTGTCCCTTGTTCAGTGTTGTAGGATGGATCAGGAATGCTCTGCCCCTTGTGGAGGTATGACCCCTAGATCCGTTGTAGTGTGACTCAACTATGCTCTGTCTCTTGTGAGATATGACCTGTGAGTACACCATGTGGGTGAGTGGTTACTTTGGCCATTTTGTTCATCTAGCCAAGTGAGAGGTCATGAGTTCGATCCTAGCCCCATGCACATCTTGTTTGCTGCAGAAGCTTCCAAGAAAGAAAGTCTGTAGCTTCTTGTACGCTACATGGTTGGTCTCTCACCTTGATACTAGGATGCTTATGTATCAAGCCCACAGTGCAAGTCTATTGGTGATGTGGCTGGTTCAGGCCACTTCCCAGGAATATGCTTTTGAGTTCTAGGACTGGACAGACAGCTATAAAAGGACTTGTCTTGCATGCTGATCAATTAACCCTTGCTTGATGCTCTCTTGCGTATTGACGACTTGAGCTCTTCTTGAGATGTAATGCTAAGGCGTTAATAATCTTGAAGGTGAATTGTATGCCTGATTAAGTTTGGGGTGCATGACACATGTCCACCGCATCCCACAAACATTTTTTTAACTTAGACCGTCCTTCACAGTGATATTCACAAGGATAGCCGCTGCAATCGACAAGTTAACCACCTAGACGGTGGCATTAAGTGCATGAGATGTTATAGCCTGTGTGTGGTGTACACCCACAAGATGCTAAATGCAGCCTGGGCATCCGCCATATCCACAAGAATCTCCAAGGTTTCTTCCACCTCATGTACTGCCACATCTAGTTGCACCTGGAACGTCTCTATCTCGATCGGACTCCCCAATGCCACCATCCTGTCCTCTGCCCCCAGGATCGTCGCAGTGCTCCCCGGAACCTGCTCCATGCCCTTCAGTAGCTATATCTGGCATTTGTGGTGCTGGACCTCCATGCCCAGTGCCGCTGACCCCGTCTGTAGTGCTATGGAGGCCGCCTTCAACTCCTGCGCTGGACCGAACATCTATGTGTCATCCAAGTACGCCAGCACCCATCCTGTCCCTCCCATCACCGCCTATACAGCCTCAAGTGCATCCTACTACACCAACACATAGATAAAAGGACTGATGGAGTCTTCCTATCGCACCCCCTCTCTAATTGAAGCACACACAGCTCAGCCCATCCTTGGAAGTAGAAGTCAGGAGGCTGTGAGTTGCTTTTCCCCCACCACCACTTGACGTAGGTGTTTCAGAATCAACCCCGACGGCCCTGCTGCCGTCCCTTTGTTGCTTTCCAACAGCACCCTCCGCACTTCGTTTACATATAGGAACCCCACTGGAGCCCATCGCGACATCTCTTGTATCCAAGCTGGTGCCAACGGCTCCATTTTCAGATGCTTCGCCTGCAACTCTGTGAACACCTCAGGTCCAGGCGATGCCAATGAGGTACTGTGAAAGGCATCGCATGCCTTGGACTTGTTCCCCGGGTGGAACTTGGTCACCGCCCTTTGCAGCAGATGCTCCCTCACCTCTTTCTCCCTATGGTGCAAACAGCATTGTGGTGGTGGGCGTCTTGCATGGTGAGTGGGTGCAACGGCCTGTCTCTAGAGCTCCTTTCACCCCCATTGTAAGAACCAGGAAGCCAGGAGTCTCATCCAACCAGCATCTATGCCATGCCTATGTTGGGGTTACGTCCTAAAGGATCAGGCTTAGTATCACTTGTACAAGAAGAGGACCTGTGCCATCCATGGAGTGGGAGGTGCATGGCACCAAGGGTACTATAACCGCTGCCTGGACTACATCCAATGCGCCTGCTAGAATTTGTGAGAAGGAAAAGGGGGGAGGACCTCCAAACCATGTAGCCGTCCCCACTCCAACCCCTCTACCCATCATCACAAGCGCTCCCAGCAGTGGTTGTTCTTGCTCTCCCCACCCCTGCCCTCTGCTGACTGCTGCTGCTGCTTGCATCTCCTTGTGGCATCCTGTCGATCACCTGTCCCTCCTCTCTGAGTACCCCATAGAGCCACGTCCATCCGTCTCAATCCTCTTTACTCTGTGGTTCCTCCCTGGGCTCCACCAATGGTTGCTCCAGCCGCATCTGCCACCACCCCTCTGACTTGGGGATGATTTCCTCTGGTCTCTTTGTCCCGTTATCTGGCCAATGCTGCACCTCTGCCACCGATCCCTGGTCCAACGACCTCCCTCCATTGTCGCTGTCCGCTACCTCTGTATGCCATCCAACCCTGCCCTGGTCCTCGGCCCTGTCTCCCATCGGCGCCCACCATCTCTCTAACCCCCTGGCTGCCCCCACTTGAAGCTGTCTGTGAGCTCCTATCCACCCCTCCTGGGCCGGGTGATCCCATGTGTTCCCCCTGATTCCTTGGACCCCACTCGTCTCTGACCCGCTCCACCCTCACTTATGTGAACCCCCTCTCCTTGCCCCTGGCCGCTCTCACTGCTCTCCCCTCTCCTCCCATCTCTGGTGGTGTCAGCAGAAAGGCTAGCAAAGAAGCTATCCCACTGTCGTGTTTGCCACATCCCCCTCGCTCTCCAGGGCCTTGAGTTCACGGTCGGGGCCAGTCCCCAACCGTGGCCCCATCAGTACTTCCTACCCTCCAGCAGGCATCCTCCTCCACCTGCTTGATCTCCAATCGGTTCCTCCCTTGACAGATCTCCCTGTGAAGTTGACTCTCCCTCCTTGTTCAGCTCCCTCTCACACTGGAATCGCTCCCATAGAGTGCACTGGCTTTGAACTCGCTGAATCCACCGTGCATCTTGTTGTGCCGCTTGCTTTTCCCCAATGCGTCAAAGCTCAGCCTGCCATCCCTCCACCCCTAGGTACTGCTCCAGATCTGCTAAACGTGCACCTAGTTCCCGTCACCCTTCCAGCCACTTTCGACGCTTGATGGTATACTCACTCTTGTATCCACTCCTGATTTTTCCCCCCATATCGTCTGTTGCCTCTGTTATTCCTGTACCCCCAGCTTTGATCCGACGTTGAACCCCATGGAGCAGTGATATCAAGCACCAGCCTCATGCCGGTAGGCCCAGTGTCTACTTATCGACCATTTTCTCTTGTTGACTAATCCGCATCCCATCCACGAGCACTACCACGGTGGGTCCCATTGTGGGCTGGTCGTCCCACTCT
>SZWC01008376.1:22210-54871 GCA_023375785.1 Penium margaritaceum | reverse complement strand
AACCCAGGTTAAACTTTGTCCTGGTCCTAAAATTCTGCGCATGATACTCAGTTTCTGTGACTCCTCGAAAAAATGCTTTCAAAGCTGCAAGAGGCAGAAATTCCAGCACTGGGATACAACACTCACTGTGCAAACACGTAAGAAACACCAAAATATGATGAAAAAAGAAACACCAAAAGAAAAAAACAAAGTAGAAAACGCGGCTGAAGACACAGCTGCAGAAACACAAGACCCATAGTACCAAAAGAAAAAGGAAAGATAATGAAATGCTCCATGATACAATTGTAGCATCTTTGCATTCTGACACAGAACCAGACTTTGGATAAGACTATACGTACGGAATATGAATAGGAAATCTATGTATCCGTACAACCTTCCTTCTAAATAATATGTAGGTACACTGCACATTCACTTGGTATTCGGAACCAAAAAATCGCACATGCAGATGCTACACTTGCTCTGAGATTACAGAGACTATCTTCTTTCTGTGATTTCTGTGGTGAATTTTTCTTTCAAGAGTCATCTTCAGCATGAGAGACCTCTGTTCTGCAGTTTACTCACAATACTTTCAGTTTTGTAAGTCCGCTTATATCATTTGGAATAGTTCCAGTAATCCCACCATGGTCTGCATTCCTGCCAGAGTACCACCATGCACAGAAGCACACATGCAACTTGTTTTCTCTGGTTAGACGCATGCACATGGTTGGGAGAAAATTTTGAAGAAGAATGTTGAAACTGATCATGTACGAGAGAGGGAGAGAGAGAGAGAGAGAGAGAGAGAGAGAGAGAGAGAGAGAGAGAGAGGGAGAGGTCTCTTCTTTAACCTTATTTGGTGCTATAATTGTGCTAATCTAAGTATTCATCCTTGTTTAAAATATTTTCATTTTTTTTTCAAATTGCTTCTCACATCAAGGAACAGGTTTTGATGTTATTTCCATTCAATAAGAGTGATAGAAGTCCTAGAAGAAAGTGAGATCCTTGGAATGTGAATTCACGATGTTATGCATTTCATTGTGTATGAACCCAGAGGAAATGGATTGATGTTTTCCAGGGACCGGGTTTTTATCCATTGCGGAAGCATCCACATCTTTGCCCATCCGGATATATTTTGTGTCCTGGGTCTACCCTCGGAAGTCATCGTTTGCCCCTTAGCCTCGGTCCGTAACGAAAACAAAAGAGAGTGATGTCGTATCGGCTCCTTGTTCAACGTTAGCATGGCGAATCTTCACTGCCTCGCCGCATCCGTTGTCCGGAGTGCAGCGGGGAGGTTCGAAAGATCCGGGGGCACGAAGGGCAACCACCGCCCTCTCGGCTGCTCTCCCTGTTTTGACCGTGCAGGGGAGGCCTTGCATGCGCAAACGGCACCATGCGCAGGCGCAAAAGCAACGGGAGCGGCTAACAAATTTTCTGCAAAAACAATTCCGAAAATGACTGGTCCAAAACGTTTCGCCTTCATGTAGGCCGCCAAAGATGTTTGCAAATGTTACATCAGGTATTGGCAAACTCTTGGCTGTCCGACGGCAACAGTTTTTGTTGTTCTTGTTCCAACTTTTCCATACCAATAACGTACCAAACCCGAGACCCCCAGGCTTGATTTTGCAGCTAAATTCACTATGAAAGCTATTATTGACATGACATCGACAAAAAAAAGCTACATGGTTTCCTGAGGTTCAAATGTTGGTATAAAAAAACAAACAACAAGGAACAAGTTGCACAAATGCTCCTAAACTTGAAAAACAGCAAAATCGATGAGAAAATTTGTAGGGTCGTCCACCTACCCGTCATGAACAGGAAGGGTCTACATAATGAATGTATGGCCTTGCTTGTGCGTCCACATGGTTATAAGAACGGTTAATGAGCCAAAACAATGTCGATCATCGTCTCAATCCTTCAAAGCAACATGGCCTGGATTTCATTGCTTATCCCGTGATTGGATGGGCACGTGAGCAAGGTGTCATTCTGAAGAATATTGTCTACAACTCGGTGGTTACCTTTAAAGACCAATGTTTTCGTTGCATTAGGAAAATGTGAGGTGGTTCATACTTGAAATCAGGGCGTATCACTTTTCACAAGAAGGAGGGTATTTGAGAACATTGAGAAGCAAAGTGTACTTGTTCGTAAAACTGGAAACTTGGAGTCATGTATACAATGTGCGAGTACAAGAGAAAAGGGGCTAAATGAAGCCGTTTTGACTTTTCGACGGTTCTTGTGACGCAACGTCACGTTTGGGTTTGCTCGCTCAAAAAGGCCCTCGACGGTTCGACGAGGGTCTTCAAGACTGAATTTGTGGTTCGTGAAGTCTGTTGAAGTCGTGCATCGGAACTTCATCTAAAGTCTTCAATCCTCGAGAAACGCCGAGAGTAGGTTTCGGCAACTTCGAGAAGTGATCCGAAAACTGTCACTTAAAGCATGGTCGTTCAAGGGAATTCTAGAGGAATGCCCTTGGTCTCCTCACAAGTTTTCCGTAACTAAATCATAATATAAGAAAATAGGCCACTTCTCGATTTAGGCTTTTGAATGCCACCAGCATAACACTTCCCCCCTTTTTAGCCTTACGCACTAGCGCATTATTGTTGCGAGGCTATGGGCAAGCTCAGTTACCGTCGACGAGAGGATCGACGTCCAATAACTGGTTGTATGGAACCCAACTGTTGTGTTCTGCCTCAAACTTCTTCCACTTGACTAGATACTAGTCTTCACATCCTTGTTGTCTGTGATCGTGGATTTCCTCGATTTCCCATTTGTGGTCACCGTCCTTGATCATAGGTGGCAGAGCGGGTGTCACACGTCCATGAAAATCTTATGCTGAATCCATGAAATGCTAATGTGGAGACCAGATGAATCAAAATTTTGTTTGGTGGTTGGTGCTTTCCAACAACTAGAGTGCGCATGTCCAAGACGTCGAAAGGTCATATCACGAGGTTGAGATTTAGATTCCTTCATCCACGGAGTTTAGTAAATAGAATTGAGTGAAACCTTATTTGTGGTCTTGAACTGCTCGGTTTAGCGATTTTTTCTAGCCTATCGATTCATGGCCACTTGTGTCTTTGCAAGAGTTTGACGAGTTTGTTCCCATATTGTAGAGAATTTTTGTCGATATGTGTTGACGACAGGAACATTCCTCTCATTTTGCAGGGCAATCACAGTGGTTCATTCTGCTCGATAAACCGCCTCAAACAATGTCTTCCTCATTACGATAGATTTTTCTGAATTGTATGTTAACTCGGTTACTCAAAGCGTGAGTTCCCAGTCCATACCGTGTGGTCTACGCAGAGTTTGAAGAATTTTTTCTTCTCTTTTGTTCGTTTGCTCAATTTGTCAATCTATTTTCCAACGAAACACCATTCAAATTTGATGTTGACTCGCATACCTCTAAATCGATTCTCGCCAAAATTGGCTAGTGAACCTCGCATCTTGATCACTTGTGATTGATAATGAAACCCCATGCTATTGCACGATGTGTTTGAGGAACAACCGTGGTACACCTTTTGCGATTGCATTCATAGTGGCTGGAATGAAGTTTTTCATCTTCAAAAACCTGTCCACGATGACAAGAACGGCGTCGAATCCTTCTCGTGTCACAACAAAACCTGTCACAAAATCCATGGAGATTTCCGTCCACCGTTTGTTTTTGTATTTGTAGTGGTTGTCGTAGATCATAGGGTTAAGTGCGTCGACACTTGTGACAAGCAAAGGTGAAAACGTTTGCGGAAGTTTGCGACATCAACCCCATCGTAACCACCCAGTTGTGTTTTTGAGCTTTTTCAAAGTCTTCTCGACTCCAAAGTGGCCTCCTTGTTCATGATCATTAGATTCCTCAAGAAGCATGCACTCTAATTTCTCAACTTCGGGGATGACCTCTTGATTTTTGTGCTTTCTCCGCCAATAGGTGCTTGCAAAGTGAAACTTTGCCGTGTCAAAGACCCCGTGGTCTTCATAACCACGTGCAATGAACTTTTCCATGCATGGGGTAGATTGAATATGTAGTGCATTTAGTTGCACGAGATGGTGCCAACATCTCAATGCATATGCTAATTTTTTTTTTTACCAATACTCGAATTCGCAATGAAAGTTGGACTCAAGGAACTCTATCCAACAAGTTTGTCTTCAAGTGATGTTTTGCTACCTTTTCAAGTACTTGAGGATGTGGTGAACTGTTTGAATCTCACATTTGTGGCACTCTAAAAAACTGCGCCAAAACTTGAAGGCATGAATAAGCGTGAGCATCCCCTATTTATAGACAGCATAGTTGAGATCCGCCCCGTGAAGCTTCCACAACATGTACACATTGGACTTTTCTCCTTCGTCATTTTCTAACATGAGAATGGCTCCAATTTCTCAGTAAGAGGCATTTCTTGCCATGATGTAATCATCCGTTGGATATGCTAATAGAAGGATTTGCGCCTAGGTTAGAGCTTTACGTAAAGGTGTGAAAGGTTCTTGTGTACTATCTCCCCAATTGCACTCACAATTCTTGCAGGTGAGATCACAAAAAGGCACTGAGACACGGGCATAATCACTCACAAACATTCGATAGTTAATGCAAAACCCAAGAAAAACTTTTAGATCACACAATTTTGTCAGAGTTGGCCAATTTTCCCCTTAGATATCTTTTTTGCGTTTATTCATTTCCTTCCACTGTTGATGACGTGCTAAAAAAACTCAATTAAGTGAGGAACAAAGTCACAATTTGAACGTTTTTTTGTAAAACGTCTCTCGTTCGAGAACTTGTTAGAAAAATCATTCATGGTTTTTGGGATTTGGGTATACACAAGGATGTCATCCAGGTATACCATGAAAAAGTCATCAAAGTTTAAGCAAACGATAGTATGCACTTTTGTCATGAAATGTTTGCATGTGTTTTTGAGTAAAAACGACATAACAGTGAACCTAAAGTGCCAATAACGTGTTCAAAAGGCAGTTATTACAACATCTTTGTTGGCATACAAATTTGGTGGTAGCCACTCTGTACATCTATTTTGTTGAAAACTCTTGTTCTATGTAGTTGGTTGAACAACTAGGCCGCTTGAGGTAGAGGGTAATGGTCCTAGATTGTGATGTCCTTCAACGTCTAATAGTCCCACATTAAGTAATTAACTTTAAAGAAAAAAAGTGTGACGTACGTGGAAAATGACGCTTGATTGAACCCCTTCATGAAAATATATTCAAACTGTTGTTTGTGCTTTGTGAATTTGTGATCATTCATCGGATAGCTCCCCTTGACAGATGTTTGCTTCCTGGTTTGAGCTCAATTTGGTGATTGATATCACTTTTAGGAGGGTGTTTACTTGATGATTTGTTGGGGAATTTTCAACCTTTGAAACCCCTTGGTTGCACTCAGAGTAGTATCCTAGGCAAAGAATCCTCACATTCCTCATCAACTTTTTTCGTTTCAAGAACCTTTGTATCAAGAAATAATAGTTGCTTTGAGGAGGTTTGGTTTAACATAGGTTTTTGCCTGAGGTAGGAGTTTCGTAGTAAACTCTTGCCCAGGGCCGTTTCATAACTCCTGTTCTCCATTTTGCATTTTTGTTGTTTCTGCATTGCTTGTTTTGCCTGAGGTAGTTTGGCGTGATGTTTCTAATCTTTCAGTAGGTATAGAAAGTCCATCGATGTCCTTTTGTCTTAACAGCCTTGGCTTCCATTTGAGTTGCACTCTCTGATTTCTCTAGACGATTCCAAATGCACTTCTATGTCTGTTAGTTTAGGTGCCATTTTCAGGATTTGATAAACATACAGCTGAACACCAAGAAGTTGATGCGTTTAGTGGCGACGATGATTTTTCACAAATTGTTGGTGACGTTGTAAATAAGGAGTGCTTTGCAAATATCATGTTTAGAGTTGGTTGTGTAGTAAAAAAAGAGTTCATGCTTTGACAGAATGGTGCCTGTGATGATTTTTGCAAAACTGTTCCTTTATTTCTTCCACGCTTGACAAATACTTGAGTCATTACAATTGAAAATTAACCTTTCTTTTCTCATTGCGCTTGCCAAAGCGAAAGACAACTCTGTAGGTGAACTCATTCCAGTTGGATGCAAGATTTATTAGTATTGTCTAAAATGGGTGAACTTGCTCGAGAGATAGTACGCTTGGTTCCAATGATGCGGTACTCATTCAATTAACGCCTTGGCTTGCCTACTACCATATTATGGCCATGAGATGTGCCCACAAGCTAAAAGCCGTGCCATGCAAAAGCAAGGTTGTGAGGTTCAAATTATGTTCTTCCAAGTGGATCTCATTAAGCATGTTGTACACCTCCCAAGTCGTCAAGAAAATCCTAGTTGTTGGTTGTTTCAAATTTGTTTAACATTGGTCTCCAAGCCTTGAAGACATATCGGCCCAGCCAATGTGGAATTGATTGGCGAGTCTCGTTTCTTGCACTTTTGAGTCGTAGATTTTGGAGATGTACTTCTACAATTTTTTTATGACACTACACTAAACGCTTCCATGTGCAGCATTAGGCTAGTTAGCTTTACAATTTTTTCATGTGTTGAAAATGGAGTTGTATTGGTCAGTGGTCAAAGTGGAAATCAAATGTGAGGCATGTTAAGCTCCAAATTTGTTCCAGTCATCGAGGTTCCAACCGTCATTTGTTCATTCCCCTCAATGAGGGTGAAATTCTATTGCGGTGTGCCTTCAGCCATCACCTATGTTTAGCAAGCTACTACTTCTTTTGTCGTTTGCGCTTACTCTGTGTGTTGACTTTATCACGAGGTGTATGAATCTCTTTTAAGTGGAGATGCCTTTCACGGCACGTGGAATTCTCTTGCTAATGTCAAACAACCTTCTGCCACACCCAAGTCGATGCGCCGTTCTACAAAGTGTTATACTAGGCAAAAGTGAGGTGGTTCATGGTTGAAATCAGGGCATGTTGCTTTTTCTGATATTGAGGGTATTTGATGATATTGAGAAGAAAAAATGTTCTTTTCTGTAAGGTTCAAAACCAATTTCATGCTTACAATTTGAAAGTATGAGAGAAAAGAGGCTCGTTAAATTTTAAATTTGAAAGTACGAGAGAAAAGAGGCTTGTTTGTTCACACAAATTGGCTTTTCGGCAGATTAAGTGACATGACGCTGAGTTTTGGTTTGCTAGCTTGAGAAGGTCCTCTTAAAATTGATGGGAGGCTTCAAGACTAAACTTGTGACTCGCAAAGTCTATCAAAGTCATGTGATGGAACTTCATCAGAATTTTTTATTCTTCTCGAATCGTCGTGAGAAGGATGTGATGAGCTCGCATGTGACACAAAAACAAGCGGTCAATGTGGGATCATTTTAGGGTATGCCACGGAAAACTGCTCAATACGCTAAAAAGGTGACCAGAACTTGGGTTACTTGAAGGGATTGCCAAAGAGAAAAAGAGGCCACTTTGGGTTTATGATTTGTGTATGCCACCATCATAACAATTTTCCTAAAACGTCCCTCACCACTTTATCTTTAGATTATTTCAAAACTTTGTCCCTACTGCATTTATTCATTGAAATGATTGAAGATACTCTTTGGACATGATTGAAACGGTGTTGCATTTTTGTTATGCTTCATTTTGTTTCATTGTTTCAATTTTCTTTACCCTGAAACGCTAACCCATTGTGAATAAAATCCAAATACATTTGATATTCATATGATGAGATTTCCATAACATAAAAACCATAATAAATATGCTCAAGTTATATTTTATGCATGTTAAAAACTCTTTAAAATTGACAATGTGTGATTAAAATAAACCTCATTTAAACTTTATGAATCACGTGATACAACAAGTCCAACATTGAAATGGCTAGAAAACTCCATTTCTGGCACGGGATCATAGTCTAAGGTCTCCAAATGTCAGCTAAAAACAATTCCGGTGGATTGTTTTGCTCAAAACCTTTGTTGAGCACCTAGAGGAAACAAATATGAAATGATTTGAATCTCAACATACTTATCCCATTTTCAAGCTTTGAAAAAGGGTAATTGTACTTAACTTGTGTGTTCTTAGGATGTGTCCTCATTAAACATAGAAATCGTGCTATTTGAACCTTTAATGATTTTTGGAATGTGATGGCACAATAGCTTTCTGTGCAAGTTACGTAAAGAGATGTTTTGCCCAATGAAATTTTTCTTCTCTCTCTTTCGCATTCTAACTCCATTCCTTTTTCATGTTCCTCTTCACAATGAGGAGGAAGTGATGACAAAGAAGGCCACTAGTTTCAGTTGTCAGGCTCTCGCAACATGTTCTCAACAGATTGAAGCAACTACTTAATAAGTTGCTAGTGGTTTGTAAGAACGTGGTCAGCTTACTACCTAACAGGCCTTTCACCTAAGTGCTCATGGCGCATCCACCCATTATGGCATCAGCTAGCTTCCCATAAGATAGTGGAAAATGACTTACAAAATTTTCGATAGTATCGATACTCGATAGCTTAAAATAGTTTAATAGTATTGAAAAATGAAAGGAATTTTTAAGTATTGAAAAATTCCAGTTACCCTTTGTAATGGTTTGAGAAATATGATATCTAATTCCATTATACATCCCATAGTTGTTTTTTGGTTTTACACAAACTTCTAATGACAATAAATGTACTCCGGAGGAGGATTTTGTAATTACATGCCACAATTATCGTGAGCATAGACGTGTTGATAATATCATAGAATAAATTACCAAGCCATTGCATGTTACACTCACAAGGTGTATTATGCACAACCATTACGTTGGACGCTCACCAAAGAAATGATTTTTTCTTAGAGCTTGAAAGTATATCAAGGGGCCTTCTTCAAGGTTGCATTGTTAGTATAATTATAAACACTTTTGATTATATACCGTAACTAATGGAGAATTAGTTTCAAACATGCATAAAAACAAACCAAAGCATGTATTTTGTCATGGCGACGGGCATACACAAGTCCTTAAACCCACAATCAACGTATTTTTTGCTTTGTTTCCCCTTTCCGAATTTGCGACTTAGTTGTGGTTGCCTTTTTTGCGCTCAAAGGAATTCCTATAGAATTCTGCAAAACACTCACCCTGTAATGACAATTTTCTGGTTACTTCTACAACTCGCCGCAACCCACTCACAGTTATTCCCAAAGATCCGAGACTAAAGAGAACAATCCCTTCAGCAATGCGACAAACCTCGCAAACCCCATATTCGATCATGAAGCTCCTGTCTAACCAAGGGACTTCTTGAGTTTGCAAGTCCGAGCACAGCGCCACATCATGCGAATCAACAACAACCGGAACGATACGACCAAGCCTCATTCTATAGGTCTTGCCATTTGTATATACACAGTTGAGATTTGACACTTACAAAAAAAAAATACTTCCCGCTTCTCAAAAATACCCGACTATCCCGAATCTTGTAAAAAGTGACAAGCTGCATTTCAAACTGGCGAAGCACAAGATATCATTGTACATAACCTCAAGACGCGCACTTGTCTTCTCATGCATCACCATAGACGAAAATTTCACAGACTTTGACAAGGTTGGCACACATAGCAAGCGTACGCGATGACAACAGTGGTAAACAGCAAAGACTGTGGCGATGGGAAAAGGCAACCCGGGAAGGATCTTCAACCTCATTGAGGGAGATGAGCGGATGACTGCATGAACTTAGACTAGCAGAACGAATCTAGATTCAAGCACGCCTCACATGCAAATCCATCAATTGATACAACTCGTACTAAGATACAAGATAAGATTGCAAAGTTGAATGGCTGAATGGCGCATATGGAAGTGTTTCAACAAATGATTGCCAAACAATTGCAGTGCTACACCACAAATGCGTGAGAAGAAGTGCTTGTCAATTGATTGCACATTGGCTGATCCTCAATTTGTCTAGTTCTTCCACAGCCATTTGATATGGCACATCACAAGGGACTGACAGAAAGGATCTTACTGACAAGTTCAAAGGTCTATCTTGATATTGCTGCGGCTTACTCCAATAAATAAAACATGTGCTTCGCAGCCTTGCTTCAACGGGGTACGACATTAAGTTGGTGGGCCGGTCTCATGGCCATCTACTGGTAGTAGGAAAGCGTAAGTATTGATCCAACGGCTTACGCATCGATGGCACTAGGTGTACCATCTGTCGAACAAGTTCACAGGACTTGGACCTTCCTACTGAACAGGCGCACTTTTGCTCTTTGCTCTCTTTGCTAACTAACCACCTAGGCACTCTTTGCTCGCTTTGGCCAGCTAAATGAGAAAACAATGGTTCACTTCCGGCAACAACAACTGAAGTAATTGTATAGCATTGCAGAATACACATGGCATTTTGGCGAGATCGTCACTAGTAAAAACAATGTAAAGGATGAACTCTGTTTTCACTACAACAACGGCCACAAGTGAGATATTTGCAAAGCATTTGCAATTTACCACATTGCCAAAAATTTATCGCAAATCAACAAAACAAGTTAAGGCATCAACCATGGTGATTTCAAGTCAAATTTCAACAAATCCCACAGCAATTGCCCAATGTATCTACTACATGAGAACAAGCATCGATCACAGAATTTGGAGAGCTTGACTGCGATGGATGTCAATGCTGTTGAGAGGAAAGGAGATTAGTACACTTGCTACTGCTGCGAGATGATCACACACAACTTGAGGAACTACCTCAATAAGAATTTTAGGGGGAAAACATTAAAAAAGTGAAAATGAAGGGAGGAGTTTGGAAACAACATAGGGTAGAAGTAGACGTCAAAAGTCCTTCTGTTGTAAAACCTGCGCTGAATGATGGCCTTCCCAAATGGGTACAATTTTTTTGTACGTGCCTTCGTGAGGTACGAACATGACCAGCCTACAATATTGTTGAAGCTTCAACTGAGGGGTTGGAAAACTCACAAAACGTTTTGCTTTTCCTTGATGGAGGTGCATCTTGTAGTCTTTATCTGAGCATTTTGCAAAAAATCTGGGTTTGAAGCATCAATTGTGAATCTTTCAAAGAAAAACTGTCGATGGATGACTTTGCATCCATTCACTAAAGCATCGATTATGACTGTTGATCGAGGACTTTCAGACATACGTTTTTTAAAAGGTTGATTAATGACAAACTACAAGGTGATTCTTGCTTGATTTTTTGTGTACGAACAAGATCCATGTGTTGAATAGAGGAACGATGTGTTGCAATTGAATGGGATGGGTAGTAGATCTACATCCCACTCGGGCAATTGCCAAAATCTAGTCAACAAAAAACAAATGACAATGCAAGAAACAAAACCAACACAAACATTCATTAATGAGCACATGAGATTAACAACCAAGAGCTACGCCAATCTTGCTCGATGAAGCAAGAACATACATGTTTGTTCCATGTCCACTTCAGCAACACAAAGAATGAATCAGTTACCGCCACTTAAGCATCAGCCTCATCTACCTCATCACCATCGCAGCACGCTTCAAGAAACATTTGAAGGGGTCTTTTGTTGATGAATTACCAAGAAAACTCCCCCCCAAAGCACCACTTCAAGCATCGAATTAAGCTCAAACCCAGTAGCGGTCCAAAATTCAAGTTGACCAACTGGATGAGTTATCATGTACTCATGGAGCTCAAGAGTCAACTGGACGATATGATGCATCAAGGATTCATCCCATTGTGCGTATTTCCGTATGCTACACGAGTAATATCTTTGAAAAAGAAATTTGGAAAAATGAAGATTTGCTTTGATCACCGGGCACTAAACGACATCATGATCAATAACCGATATCTTTTGCCTTGAGCGGACAAGTTTTCTAGCCAACAATGTGGAGCAAAATGTTTGAGGAAGATCGTCTATTGGTGTGGCTACCGCCAAATTTGCACCATTGTCAAAGACGTTTAAGAAACTGCCTTTCAAACCTGATTCATGCACTTTGAATTAACGATTATGACATTTGGACTCACAAACGCCTACACAACCTTCATGCTGCAATGAACAACAATATTTTACTACACCTCGGTGATTTCAATATGGTATACTCTAGCAATATCCTCGTATATAGCTTGATGCCATAAGATCATCAACAACATCTTCGGCAAGTGCGCGAGATCCTTTTGCGGGAGAAGATCCATAAGAAACTCTTGAAATGTGACTTTGGTCAACGATTGATAAAGTTTCTCTGTCACATTATCGACGGTGGATGGATATACATGGATTGAGAAACAATATCCGTTATGGTAAAATGGCCAATGTGAAAAATTACGCAATGTACAAGGTTTCATTGGATTTAAAATCTATTATTAAAGGTTTGTGAATTATTATGCCTAAGTGTTAGTGCCTTTTTCCAGCCTCACCTACAAAAATTGCGAATGGAGTTGGGGACACAACGAACAAGAACCTTTTACGCCTTTATGTAAATCTCTTACCTTAGTGCCAACCCGATGATTAGCACATCCAACGGCCAATTAAATCATGGCTACAAGTGCTTTTGTCTGAGCAATCAACGCCATCCTTGTGTAAACTCACAATGAATGTGAACATATCATGGCGTATGTGTTGCGGAAGCTTCACGGGGCAGAGCTCAACAATGCCGTCCAGGAAAAATAGGTGCTCAGAGTTGTTTATGCCTGAAAAAATTCATGTTCCTAGATAGAGTGTTGCAAGTGTGTGGTTTGAACGGACCAAAATGCCCTCAAGTACCTTAAAACATTACTGAAACTCAGTCGAAGACAAACTCAATGACGCTGTTCCTTTCGCCCAACTTCAACTACATGATCTCTTATCGGCTTGGGAAGACAAATCGAGCGGCCACGCAGAGTTGTCAACCCAATCTCATGGATGTCAACACATAAAAGATTCAAGCAAACCCATATGTGGTCTAATAATTTGCTCATGTTTATGAGGGCCACAGAGCCTACAACATGACAAAGTTCCACTTCACAAATCTTTATTGGTGTAGAAAGTAGAAAAATCAGGTCGTCCTCCTTGAATTCAAAAAGCCATGGAGCATGCTACTTGAAGAGTGCCATGACATCACCCAAGGAGGTCACTTTGGAGCTGATAAGACTTTGAAAGAACTAGTTAAGTAATTTTCGTGGGACTAGATTGGGGTTCAAATTTTTAACTGTTGCAAAAGTTGCAACCTATGCCAGAGACACAATAGTCAGCGCACCTAACCCCTTGGTTTGCTACAACCACAATCTTTATTGATACAATCGTGGATCGACATCTCCATGGACTTTGTCTACACCTTATTCGTCACACCTGAGGGGCTCAAAGACATGCTTGTCATTGTTTAGAGGTTGTCGAAGATGGCGCACTTCATCCAAGCCACTACCTATGTAACCACCAAAGGGGCAACACGACTGTTCTTAGACCAAATCTTATAACTACATGGGGTTCCGCAATTAATCATGAGAAATTGAGATTTGCGTTTCATTGACTTGTTATGGCAAGAAATCATGCTAAACCATTGTAGCTTACTTCTACTATCAACGGCCTTGCACCTGCAAACCAATGGAAAAATCGGGTGAACCAAGCAAACGCTTGAACAACTCCTCCAAATCATCTGGAAACCTCACAACACAAATTTGGCAATCAAGTTACCGGTGGTTGAGTTTCATACAATTCAGCTCCACTTGTAGAACCGGGGTAAACAACATTACAGGTGGTTTACAAAGCATAGCCAACCACCTCGATCAATTCACAGACCGAGAGAAACATCTACGCCGTTAACAACATGGATGAGAATTTTTTGCAATGTGCAAAGAAATTTGTTACACCCTTGTTAACAAGTAAGCAGTTATGAAGTGGCAAGTATATAAACATCCACAAACCAATAGGTTTCAATGTGGTGACAAAGTTGTGCTCAACTTCGCAAGAGTCAATCCTGGCAGATAGAGCAACGCAAAACTCAAACCCGAATGGTTTGGACCTTCTGGCATTTTAGATATGGACACTCCAGTCGTCACAAAACTTTGATTTCTTGAAAACATAAAAATTCAATAGGCCTTCCACATTGACAAACTTTGACACAACGTTCATTTTGCAAAAGAATTAATCGAAAACATGGCACTTGCCCAGCCAACCATGATAGGAGATGTCGAACACAAGTATGATGTTGAGTAAATCCTTGATTACCGCCGACGATCAAGAAGAGATCAAAATTTTGGTCAAGTGTAAGAACTATGAAACAAAACATAAATGTTGGATGCCGTGCAGCAAACTCTCGGACATCGATCCTTTTACCGACGACTATTGAGCCTGACTTTGGCCACATGATGGTAACGCGCACTGACGTCCTGGTTAGAGGGGGAGAAGTGTTATCCCTTCGGGCATAAACGAGTCCCAAAACTCATGATCGACCTATGTTTTACTTTGCCAGTCAGGACCCACTTCGCAAATTAAATTGTCTTTTTGTGCACTTTAGGGAAAGTTTACGGAATACCCCAAAACACTCGCACATTAACGATGTTTTTTTGTCACTTCTTGAACTCGTCAAAACCTACTCACGACATTCCCTAATGTTTAAGACTAGGAACAATAATCTCTCAAGCACATTCGAAAAACATCGCGAACCCCATTCACGATCTCGAAACCCCCCTCAAACCAACAAAAGACGTTTTTTAGTCAACGAATTAGATTACGACGTCCTGACAGTAAATTGTCGAAAACCCAAATGGCTTGACCAATCCTTAGTCTCTTGCTCCTGCAATTTGTACATACATTGTCAAGTTTTGACACTTACAAGAATGAAGTCTACTTTTGGCTTCTGAACAATTCCCAGATGACACCAATCTTGTGGAAAGTGACAAGCTTTGTTTCCAACTGAACCACTTCACTTCCACCAACATAACAAATTGCCTCCACAAAAACACTATTATCCTCATCATGATATTTATATGCCATGAAATAATCCCCTCTTTTTTATAATGAAAATATTAAGGATCATAGTTTTATCCATGTTTCATTTATTATGATATTCCCAATTTTTCCATCCTTTATGTTATTAATTTGAAGTTAGCATCCATGATGTCTCATAACACGTATGTTCACACAGAATCTTCATGCATTTGAAACGTTGAAAAACACACATTTGTACACTTTTCTATTTTATAGTTAACCATGCTTATTTTCTAACACTTGATTCGTATTGATTCTTTTCCACCTATCATTAGCACTTGATGTTTGCATACATTTAGGTGCATAATGCACAATTTGTTCGTCTTTGGGATGTCAAACAAATGAAAAATAAGTATATACTATGATGAAGAGATTTCAACATACATTCTTTTATGAAAAAGGAGATTATTGTTTACAAGAAATATTTACATAGTTTTTAATCACGTTTTGTAAATATTGGTTTCCTTGAATTGGTACGCAACATGTGAAAACGCATTTTACCAGATTATGTATTACTTTAAGGTTGAAACCAAATGTTACTTTAAGGTTGATCTTTGGTTGACCAGTTGTGAAACTCGAACAATAACATGAGAAAGAAGTAGAAACATTCCATGGGAAATTCTGAGTGGTCATCTGTACATAACATAGCTGTTGTACATGATCATCTTAGGCAAGGTTGGCTTATACAAATCCTAGCCCACAAAGGGGCAATTCCTTCCACAGAATTGTGGGCCATCGTCGCAAGGGTCTTAGCATAATATCCATGTTTTCTGGCCTCCAAGGTAACCTCCACCAAGGCTAAGAGACGATTTAGAGGGATTTGAAGTGATTTCTTGGTCAAGGCTCCAAAGTGTGAGCCTTGAGCAAAGTTTAGAGTGTAGAGATTGTTGAGACTGATTGAAATTAGGGATGATATTCCTTTTATACCTGTTAATCTAGCAAGTTGACC
This sequence comes from Penium margaritaceum, assembly GCA_023375785.1. Lineage (NCBI taxonomy): Eukaryota > Viridiplantae > Streptophyta > Zygnematophyceae > Desmidiales > Peniaceae > Penium > Penium margaritaceum. The sequence continues at coordinate 39,126 of SZWC01008376.1, read as the reverse complement.
ACGTGAAGGAGAGGCTTCCTATAGGTGGTTCAAGTTTGTTGCCTCTTCGGGAAGCTTCTTTCCAAAAGAATTTTCATGTAGTTCAGAGTTGTTACTAGCATCCATGCTGCTGTTGGGGGAAGATTCCTCCTTGAGGAAGCTTTGCTAGGTCTTCATGTGAAGCTTAAGCAAGAGGTTTTTTTTGTCTTTAGGTTTTCCACTTATGACCGCTTAATTGGTCATTATAATGCATCTTATTTGTTGACCAAGAGGCTTGTGAAAATTGTACAAAATTGGTTCATGCACAAAGAAGATCCTTGCTCCTGGTGTGGGGTTGATAATTTAGCGCACTTACCATTTTTACGATGCATGATGATTGCTCAGTTTGCTTCTCATCTATGTCTGGCTGCTTTTGCATGTCTTGCAAGAGGGCGTTGGAGATGAGGCCACACGACTTTGCACACTTGTGGAACACGTCGTTTTGGACATTGCTCAAGAGAACGTCCCCATCTTGGCTGGTTTTTAGTAGATGCACTAGTTCAACTATGCAGTTGTGGACTTTTGAACAAATCTAGTGCCACAAGTGTTGATGTCTTTTGCTTGGCCTTGGAGGATTATTGATCTTGTGAGGTTGAATGCACTTTTTGTTTTGACAAGTAGACTTTTTAGCTACGTTTAAGAGAACTCAATGTCCTTTTGTAGGTAGTGAATGTATGTGTTGTCTTATGCAGCTATAGATTTAGTCACAAAAACAACTTTTACTCACCTAAGTGTGATTAGGTATCATCACTTGCAAGTCAACGACACTCCTCCTCCATGCAGCAAGCACAAAAATCATGTTCTACAATGACGGTCCTTCATTGTGCCCTCGAAATCAACATCAATGTAGCACTTGAAGGGGGGCTATATATTATCCAAGAGGGCATAATTGTGTCCCTATTTTTTTCAATATATCAGAGAGCGTTGACTCACATCTTGCACGCTCCCACTATACACGTCTCGTTACCACATGCAAAGTTGCTTACGACATACTTCAAATCTGGCCGTGTGCAACTTGTTGCATGTATCAATGAGCCAACTCTGTCGCGACAGTCAGTCTTGCTACTCTTCCTCCATTTTCTATGTGTGAACGGCTTTTATATCAAAGGAGTTGGGATGTGTCGATCTGAAACGTTGAATTAATGGTAGGCATTTTTAGCGAGGGACTGTTGCTTGGTGGAAATTGTAGACCTTTGTGATCTTGTTTGATGTTCATGCTTCGGTTGTACCCAAATTAAAGCATGAGAGTCACGTTGACCACATGTGCCATGGCAATTTCTTTGGCCTTTGTGAAATCTACGGACGACCAGATGATGAGGATGACATCAATGTAGACAAGAACATAGCAATCATGCTTGGCCAGAGGACTTGGCCTATGCAAGAAGAAGCGGCCAGTCCAAGCCTATTGCTTAAAGTCCAATGATTATAGGATTCTTTGCAACTTCCTATACCAAAGCATAGGGCTTTGGTTTAGTCCATAGAGACTCTTCACAAGCTTGCACCCTCTGGCGCTTCCATTATCGTGGCCATAAGGTTTCTTTATTCTAATGGTTATATGTATCTTTCCATGAAGAAAGGCATTCTTGTCATTGAGTTACTACACCTAGTGGTCCATCACCGCTTTAACTGTGCCCATGATGTAAGCAATTGTGAAGCAGCTCACAAAGGCATAGCTCTTAAAAGCATATTGTCCCATTTCCTGCCTGCTTGATGAGAGCGAAATGGAAGTTGTGTGAGCGCATAAGTCCCTTGACTCATAAGGCTTTGATACTCCACTTCTAGTGTTCCTTTCCATTCCACGGCATGCTCCTATTGTTTTCCTTCTCTTGGTGTTCTTGGCTCAAGGGGTAGTTTTCTTTTCGAGATAAGAATCACAGAGTGTGTTGAGGTAAAATCTACAAGGAAGTCGTTTACACTCTTGTAGATTTAATGGGTAATTGATATCATGTTTTTTTATTCTCCTTCTCTTCTTTTTTCTGGGAATGTTTCTTAAGGAGGCGAGTGAGGTTCTTGGCATACCACATACGTTCATCATAGGGTATCCTTGTCAAATGTACATCATCTTTTATTCTCATTCTCTTTGTTAGTATAAGAACCTCTTGATCAGAAGTGATGAGATTGTCCTAGCATGCATTGTGAACCACACTCAGGACTCCGACAACATTTTCCCCTTATTTAGATCAAGAAGGGTGAGTGAAGCATTGTTTTCTCCCCCCTCCTCAAGCGTCTCTACATAAGAGTAATAGATATATCCGAGTTGAACAATCTCATTTGATTGAAGATCCTTTGAGGACGAGTGTGTTAGGTGCCTGGGATCTCTCCTTGTGACCATGAAATGGGAATCCACATCGTATAACTCACACCCCTTCATGTTAAGGGTTAAACCGAATTTAACACCCCATCTAGCTTTATTCACTTGCTTGCACTGACGTGTGTTTTTGACATGAAATCCAGCCATGCACTAGAAGGTGCTTACCATGGATATGTCTGGCATGTTATGATGCCATGCCTAGAATGATTTCATGCTTGGTAGTTATATGTGAGGCACCACACATCTATTCGTAGTGCAAATGGCCACCACGATTTGTGGAGCTGTACACAAAGTAGCATTGACTTGAGCGTCTCTTGTATTTGGCGATTTGCTTTCTCCGCTCATGTATTGTGCCACAATGTGCATAATGAGGAGAATTGAGGTGCGATGGCAAGATCCTCGAGCTATATTTAAAATTCCAAGCTAGTATACTTATAAACACCATCAAAGTGTAGATTTGGTAAGTTCTTATTGCTTTGTCTTATTACCATTGCAAGACACTCAAATAAGTGTGCTCCTGCTTCCCTCGTTAAAAGTGGATAGCTCCAAGAAGTCCACATCCTTGTGGGATCCTCAACAAAGAGTACAAAGCAACAATGTCTTGCACATAGATTGTGGCTCTTAGAAGAAGTCCACATATGTCCTTATTCAAACGCTTCAACTTCTAAGTGAAGCCACACTTCATAGCCATGGGAAACATTTTTCTCACTTTTTTGGTGCACACACCATATTCATACGGTTGTGTTGTGTCCTTGGTGTTGTTTTCTCAAAGAGTTACACCATAGACTTGCCCATCCTTGTGTGTCATGAGTCTGATCCAGTCACCTAATGGAGACTTCTTTCCCTTTGCCACCATCCTACTTATTGGCCTTACTATTCCTTCCTTTCATTGGTTGCTTCTATTTGCTTCTGGATTCCACCATCCCTTACATTTCCCTTGATGGATTTACTTTGAAAGATTCTTCTTGTTGCGCTTGTCTATCCCACATCCTCACTCTCCATTCTTGCTTCATGTACCCAACCTTTTTTCCCTAATGGCACACAATTGCAAGATGTGAACCTTCATTTTATCTGCATATGCTTCGGATGCCGGTGTTTAGTGGTGAGTGGGCGGACCATTGGCTGGAAGAGATTTCCTTGTGGGTTTTTAGTTTTGCAAGGGCTAAGTAGTTGACATCACAACGTTTTGACTTTGGTAAGTTAGAGTTCTTAGGAATCTATTCTTCTCTCTTGTCAGTTGCATTCACGCTATTATGTCCAAATCATTTTGTATACCAATAATCTTGTAAACTACGCTTCATGCTTGAATTCAAATCTCCTTCCTCACGTTTTCTCAGTACCTTGTTAGTCCATTGGGGAGAAAGGTCACAGGCAAAGGCTTTGAGATCGGAGCCTATGTCAATTGGTACGAAGTAGTTGATTGTAAAGAGACTTTGACTAGTTCATATAGGACTTCATGTTGTTGAAGTTGTTGATGATAATGTGCGACATTTTTGTTAGGAGGTGGGATTTGAAGGTTACGTAACTGAAAATATAGGTTCTAAGTAGGTACAACGAGGCTACAAATGTTGGCCCAACAATGTCCTTGTTCATTTGTATGGCTTATTAGATTCGATGAGTTTGATCGTCATCCAACACCATGAAAGCAACTTGATTAAAATACGTGAACTTTGTAACCACACTTGATAGCGACAATGAAGGCGGAGGTGTGTAGTAGTAGTTGTTGAAGTATGATATGTGGTGTTTCTTGGCAACTTGTTTTACATTGTCTGCCTTCTACGAGAACTTCTTGCCATGAAATTTGTGTATTTTGACCTTATGTAGATGTATTCAGGATATTGTTTTAGGCTTTTAGTCCTTGAGGTCTTGATATGCTTTGTCTTATGCTGCCACATGTAGGAATTGCATTAATCCTTTTGTCGTAGGCTTCAACCCATATTATGGTAGTGTTGCTCATGCATGCACTAGTGTTAGTACTTATGAGTGGTGGAGGTGCGAGTTGGCTGTCAAGGGTTGCACCATGGATGTTGGTTGTGGCTGTTGAGCCATAAACGGCTGTGGCCTCCGTCCTCCTGGTTTTTTTGTCTGTTGTACTTGTGAAGAAATGGTTGGTTGCACTTTAGAGAGAGGGCTTGCTTGAGGGAGATGTAGAAAGGATGCTTGATAATCTTTTTCCTAATGCATTTGCCTTTATTTTTTACCCCATTTCTAAAGCTATCTTTGTTCAAGTTGTTGTTTATGAGCACATGCAAGTTGTTGCCAAAGTTTTGCGATTTTGGATAGATGGATCACATGAAACTATTGTAGTGTGTGCGTGTGCGATGCTCAAGCAGCATGGGTGACTTGCTCCCTACACAAATCACTTTACTGTATTTTGGTAAAGGGTATGACATATACTTTAGGTTACACTTGTATGAATGTGCCTTCTTTTTGAAAGCCCAAAATTTTCATTCTTTCCTCGACATATCATGCATGAACTAGTGCTCTAATTTGCCCAGTCATTAAACTAATTTTTTATGAGTTCAAAATGAGGCCTAAAATAAAATGGGGGATTGATTATAAATCCATAGAATTTTACATACCTATCACCATATGTAATTTTCACACATTAAGAATGTCGTATCCAATTTTGAATCTCATGGCTCCTTTATTAACTCTATATCAAGAAAACATGCAAAACATACAACATATGCAAATGTACATGCTATGTCAACATTGCCTGAAATCAACCAACAATATGTTGATGTTGATGGACATGAAAGATAGTTAACAAAACCCTTTATGGAGAGTTTTGTGAATATTTTCAAAAACCTTTGCAAGTGTTTTGAGTGCAGGATGAGAAACACCTAATGCGTTGCTGTAACAACCCAATCATAAATAGACCTTTCATCCTCAAGTTTTTAGTCGGGGTAGGGATTGTAAATGGTTTGCTTGGAGAAAAATGGATTTGCTTTTCAGAAGGTTATGGAAAAGTCATTTTTGCTCAACTTGTATCAAGCAATTATGATTTGTTTCATTTTCCACTCATAAACCCCCATTCAAAAACAAACGGTTGTATGCGTTTCTCGGGCTCCGCTTGCACATACATGGAAAATAAGCCAATCTCATAGCTGCGATTCTTGAAATGTGGGAAGTGAGCAAAGCGATGCACAGGAGACATGACACCCACTTTTGTACATCGGTGATATTAGGTGTTGATAAGACGTGGCCATTAAAATAGGTATGGTGTTGTTGTTTTTAACTTTCTGGATTTAACATCATTTATAATGAAGTTAAAGATATCTCATGCTTATGTTGACGCTTTTTGTCATATATTAGCAAAAAAAGCTAAAAACATAATGGAAAGTTTATAAACAAATACTTATGAAATGATCATCCTCTCATACAATGCTCACATGCCGAGCTCCACTCTAACCAACTTTTTTTGTAATGCTTGGTCAAATGCCGAGAGGAACACATTCAAGACATGTTATTTTGAGCCTTAGAAATTACCTATGAGATGCCAATCAAGCATAGTTTTTCCTTACTAATTTTATGAATAGAAGTTCAAATGAAAGAAACAAATGATAAAATGAACATATTGCTTGTACATCAGTTTGAGAAGAAGTGCATATATTTTACTTTCTACCTTATACATCCATCCATATTTAGATTTCTTTCTACAAAGAGTACATGGATAATGTAAAATGAACTTGATTAGAAGCTTTGCCTAAGGTTAATACGAAACATTGAAATTTAAAAGAATGAAGTGTGGATACAAGCAGGTAGATATATTGCATTGAAAGGTAGATTACGCATAGGTTTTTGTTAGAATAATGGAATACATTGCTATTGTATATTTCAGTTTTGTTTCATATTTGTCTTCAAAAAGCTTATGAACATAAAGAAATACACATACATATATTTTCATAAAGTTATAAAGATGAATTTGTTTTTTTGAATCATAAACGTTTCAACATAAATGCTTTAAAATTACAATTGTATTAATTTCCATATCCATGAATCCAGTTGTACCCATTCAATGACTAAATGTAACTATTCTTGGACGCATTTGTTTTCATAAAATCATTCTTTGGATCACTGTTTTACTTGAATTATACCTTCAATGTGTTATGTGTTATCAACTCAAAATTCAGTATCCTTACCCTCAATAGTAAATGTTTTGAGATTCTATAGTGGTTGATGTGTTACAAAGTATTGATGTAAATTTACTCTATACTTTCTAAGCTATCCTCTTTTATTTCTGTCATCACGGATTTATATAAACAAAACATAATAAAAATGAACTGGAAGAATTACTTGCTTTTCTCTACACATTTACATGTATCATTTATGTCCATTATCTAAGAAATGATTCTATTTTCTCACATTCTTTCATTTATTTTTACTGCGTGAGGTGTTAAATGGTTCTTTAATATCTTCCGATTAATTTGAGTATTTTCACTTCTCTTTACAATTTGTTTAAAGGATTTTTGTTTAGATTTTCACGCAGGACGCACGAAACTCACATGTGAGTCCATGTTGAAACTTGACATTTACCAATTTCTGGAGGGTTGCGTTTGCCACAAGAACAATATGACAAACATTCAAGTTGGTTGTCTTATTTTGGAAGGTAAAAAGAGTAGTGTTTCATGAACAAAGAGTCATATCCATTGAAGTGAGTGATGATTGCATTAATCAACAGATTTTACATGGCACGGTCAGATTGATAATTAAATTTTTATGCAGAAAGATACAAGTTTTTATCTCTAAGACCCTCGGTGGAGCTTCAACATATATTTGTTAGTGTATATATCAATTTTTATTCTAGGTTCTAGGAACCACTTTTGCGCATTGAATGAGGCGAGATTGTATCTGAAAGAAGAAACCAATTGTGGAGCCAAACGTAAAGTATCACGTCCACATAAGGCGTTCTTAAAACATATAAGGGAATGTATGACAAAAAAAAAGCATATATTAACAACAGAGGTAATGTACAAAAAGGAAGACAAACGACTTTATGGGTCATTTGAAGAAGACAGAAAACATCTCTTGGAATTAAAATACGCAGAGTCTTTAAAGAAATTGTAAACAAAGCCTCATACTTCTTTTGAGAAGAATATATTTTGTTTACTACAAAGGAAGCATTTGAAAATTTCACATGATGTGTTGATCCTAGAATGTATCCTATGTAAATTGTAAGAAAATTGTTATGATGTTTCATAAAGATACGATACGAGAACTTTATTTTGATAAAATGTTGAATGAAAATAGATGTTAAACGTTTATGATGATATTTGTGATGATTTCATCTTATCTAAACTTACAAAGATCTTAAATTTGTATCTATTCCATTAACTTAACTTGAAAGAAATTCCATTTCTAAAACATTTGTCAAAGTAAAAAGTTTTAAATATAGCATAAAATCGTTCAAATATTGGACGGCAAGATTGGATACCCACCGTGTCCAAATTTTAAGCTAACGTGCTCACGGCTGCTCATAATGGAACCAAATATTCAAACCCCTTTCAAATTTGAAACGCAGATCCAGTGTTTACCGTATTAAAGATAAAATATCCGAGTTGGCACATTTGACACGACATACCCATGACAAATATTGCGAAATTGTACACATTTTGCAAATGGGACCTAGTTTGCATCTGGGGACATGTATGATAGACTGTTTGTCTTACTTGTCTTCAAACGTATCAAGTCCTTTCGGTCAGTTGGAGTCCAATCAACAACAACACCACCGCTTACGACGTTGACCATCGCCATTTGTTGGATCATCGACGAGTGCCGACCGCTTCAACGCGTAGTACATCAATCATCGCCATGCACATGACGCTTTGCGGCATACCGTTGCTGTCTTGGTGAAAGGACTCGTGTTGAATGTAAAAACCCATTGCTGTAAAAACTGAGTTTGTGATTTTCATCTAACTTGCGCAATAGGGCCAGATATGTCGATGCGTGACATGGACCTGATGTTGGTGCACGGCTTAATACCTTCGATGCTCAGATCGGGAGACATCAAACACAGTCAACGCAGTCTATGGGTTGTGGACATTCCTTGTCCACCAAGACCAACATGCGAGGTGGGTGAGGCTGCCTGGCGCCAGGTGAAGGTTCAGTGGGACACCACGTATGACCATACGTCGTTGAGTTCTTATAACATGTGTTTGATTATGGGTGTGCGCGCCCCAAGTAGCCGGCTGCTTCATGCTTAGAGTGATTGACATCCGTTGGTGTAGATTCATCTCATGACAAAGTCACACATGTGACCCCATGGTGATTTTTTTATAAAAGGTCTTTTTTCAATCATGGCATAACCATTCATGACAAGTTTGCCGATGGCCCCCTAGCGTTTGTTCACTCAGAAGACGCACAAAAATGGTAATGACACGTTCGAATACATATTCCAGTTGTGTCTGTATTTACTATGTGGTTCCCATTATTGTTGTCGAAACATGATCAAGACAAAGTGTAACAGAACAATGCAATGAACATGGCTGTAAGAATAAGTACAATCTATGGTATGTGTGACCTTACATGTGGGTAACTATGGTACTTAAAAAGGCATGTACGACCTCGAAATCTCACCAACTTACTGGTTTGGAAAGAAGGGTGGTAGTGAAAACATTCATGCCATGAACTCAGAAGCAGGGCAGAGCTAGGATACATGACATGCTTGCATAGGAACTCCATAGGTACTTGCAAATCATGGCACGTCCATAAATTCACCCAAAGCATCATAGAAGACATGACCAGTATGATCAATGACTTCCCCATTTGATTCTGCTTCCACCATGTTCTATGCCATCACTTGGCCTTTGTGTCATGGGCACATGTGAATCTTAATGATGTGTCTAGGCTTGTTGCTTTCCCATATCCTTGAAATGAATCAAGTTGCACTGATCCCAACCACTCATGAAGTATCAAAAGGTCTACCATAGCTTGAGGGCCATTATGAGGATGGCCACATCAATCCTAAAGTTTGACTACACAATTAGTGAGGCAAGCAATCATTATAAAAGGTCTACCATAGCTTTGGGGCCATCATGAGGATGGCCACATGATACCTATCTCGCCCTCTTGACTTTGTGTTTCTTATGTTGCCCTTGACTAGGGGGTGAGCATCATGTAGGGTCCCTTAAGGTGGCACACAACTATTTAGCAAAGCATGGATACAGGACACAGACACGTGTTAGACAACAAGTGCATGAACTGAGGCATTAAAGACATGGAATAATGAGGGAAGGAAACATACAACTCAAACACCCTTATCTTTCTCCTTGTTGTAGCAATCGTCAAGGACATCATCCCCGACGCCATGTGGCATGCGCTGTATGGCAATTTGTCGGTGGGTGTTATCAAGGTTTTGTCATGAGCGCCTTATGTCGTCCTCCTCCCTGTTCTAACGTTATGGATGTGGAGCCACTAGATCATAGTCTTCATCAACTATGAAGCGTTTTGGGTCAAAGACCTCCTCTTGCACATTATTGTATGTTGGATATTGCTTGGGTTTGTATTCACGATCGTCATTGTTTAAGACATTGTTTGTCTCTTGCTACGTACCAGCAATAGCAGCCTCGGTCAATCCTTTTGCTTTTGCTGCTACAATAGTCGCTACAACTTGTGCCGCATTTGCCTCTGCTTAGGTGCCAATTGTTTTCCAGTTTTCAGCATGTGCCTCCGCGCGCACTACATCTTTTGTCATTCCAGCCGCTTCTACAGGCTACTGAAGATGTTGTGACTACTGGTGCTATGGCCACAGGGTTGTTGTACTTAGACATAGTGTTTCCATGTAGGCCACAATGTGGGTAGTTGTTTTTTGCCTTCCTGCGCTCCTCGCGGTCCAATTGCTTGGTCCATGGCCTACTACGCCCACGATGTGGCCCTAATTCTTTCCACATAACCCCCCTTAGTGGGGTCAGCGTGGCAAAGTCCAAACTCAACATCAGGTTTATGTATGCGAGATGAAACGCCATCTTTGTGAGGCCAACGTGACATAGTGGCTTTGGCGGCTGGCCCCCACTTAGGAGCATTGCGCAAGCGTGCACACAAAGTTGTCCCCATTCCTTGCTGTCCCCACAAGTATTGGATGTCAACACGCAATGTCAACATGCTGAATGCAGTTGGATGCCCCATGCACAATGTCAACACACCGAATGCGGGGGAACGTCCCATGGACCGTAGCCAAGGGCGGCCCATCTTTGGTGACGTCGTACCCGTTCGGCATGACGGTCGCGTTCAACAACCGGGCCTTTGGATTAGAGGTGAGGTCTCCCTTGCACGCTCCCGCCTCCTTCTTGCAATTTTTCATGAGGCATTGCATCAACACAAAAGAGACACAAAGTAGCTATACGCATACAACTTTTAGGCCTTTATGATCCTAACGTTGAGCAATTCAGATGCATTTGAAATAGTATGTCAAGCGCGATGAATGATGTTATAGACACGAATCCATCACTTTTGAGGGACACCACCCACACCGCTGCTTTGAAACACGTACACAACGCAGCTCGAATATTGCCTCCTCATGATCTCCTTAAAACGTACGAGTGTTTGTCCAAGCATGCGCTAGACATTAGCATGAAAAAATCACGCATTTTCCATAACGTTGGCACACATTCTACCGATGGTGCCACGCATAGTAAGTGTGCGTGGCACTTGGCAGCTTATTGCCAACTACGTTGATCAACTCTTATCTTAGTAGCTGATGACGGTTGTGCCTTGTTGTGCTGTGATAGGGAAGGCGTTGGCCAGGTGGAAGTAGCACCATGTCTAGTGGATTTCGTTTTCTGTGGGCATTAGAGCCCACGCCATGGGAACTACATGGTCATGGGCGTCAAAGTACTGCGCCAGAAGGAGCGTTTGCTTGTGGTTGTCTTAAAGGAACGTCCCGTCCATTGTTGCAATGCGATTGGAGTTTTGAAAGCCAAGGACCGTACCACTAGAAGCAACAAACTCTCAATGGAAGACGTCACCAATAGTGGCCTCAACGAGTGCGTTCTTGTTGTGGTTCAGTTTTGTGAGCTGCAATGCACAATCCATAGCAATGAGAGAGATACGCGCACCATATAAACAAAGGAAAAAACCAATAGCCACACGACATGTACCTCTTGTTTGTAAGCATGGAAAAGGGACCACCACATGGTGTGCGAGCCTACAAGTTTTTCTCGAACCGCCATCTTTGCGCGGTACAGAGTACCGCGGTCGACACGATTGCCAATCACTTTCTTCATGAATAACTTAAGGCTTGTAAGTTGTGCATGGGTTCTTTTGCAACGTGGCAAGGGTATGGCGAGATACCCACTTCACAATCTTCACAAGATCTCCACAACTTGTACGAGCTTCAAGAACATAGTGGTTCCCATCCTTCCACTCCAAAACTTTGACCAACCCACTTTGAGTGCAAACATGGGCATGCAAAATCCACAAGCAATCTTTCCTTTTGAATTGCGAACAACAAGTCGTGAAACTGGTGGGCTAGTTCGGCAACCATCGCATAGTCATACGGTTTTTAATAAGGTAGTTGTCCACGATCCGAAAAAATTCGTCCATGTCCTTTAGCTCAATGCTTTCACGAAAGGTGCCATCGACCTTCATATGTTTTGGTGCTTCTTTTCACAGCTCAACGTTTGGGGAGAGTGCAAAAAAAAACCTGAGCAAAATCAAATGTGGCGAAATATGTGTCAAAGGGCGTAAACATGTAAACAAAGCATGAGTCGATGCGGGATGAGCTAGTTAGTGTAGGTTGTTTTATTCTGTAGTGGTTTTTCCCCTATAAGGCTAAGCCAAAGCTTAGGCGTGGGATGCTTCTCTGGCAAAGAGAGGATGATGACGTCTTCATTATCCAATTGTGCATAAAACGTTAGGCGACAGGTATAATGGGGGAGGAGAAACTTGGCTCATCAAGAACAGGGCGTTCTGAGGAAGGCGGTGGGGATCTCAGGGTGTGGTCATGACACTGCCCGAGACCTCACTTACGAGATAAGGACAAGCGTTATTGTGCGGCCATAGTGTGTGACTGTGGGTACAAAATGTGAATGATGAGAACGTAAAAGAGGAGATACCCAAAATTCGGCTCATTTGGGTTAACGAAATCATGAGCCACACTCGACAACGTGCCAAGGTCGTGCACAGTGTGTGATCAACTATGACAGAGCCTTTACAAGTGATGGTAAATCTAACGCGTTGGCTAGGAGAGAACAGGGGTTTTTTGGGGGGGACCAAAGGAAGCCACATTGTGCATGGCATATGTTGCATCTGAACAAATGCATGCCTTGTTCTCAGCGTCACAGACCATCTCGTCCATAGTTGTCTTGGAAACGCAAACGCAGACACGTGCATGCTTGCTGAACGCGCCGAGGTCGGTTGTATGTCGTGCATGCGACTCCCAACATGACAAGGCGACCAATTTGTCAACTTTCAAGGACGAACGCATGAAAAAACATTTTACCTTGACAAGGAGACTCCAAAAACACATACCATGACGTTTGCCTATAAAACATCTTGTAAAAGAAATGGTCGCCATCCAAAAATTGTGTATGCGATGATCATTATAAAGTTGACATCATCTTCTTTGGATGGGACAAATATATGAACCACGTTTGTGCTCTTTACTAAAATATGGTAAAGAAACACCCATAGCTTAAAAAAGGAACGGCATAATAGTATGATGTTGCTTTTCTTAAAAGTCTGGGTATGCCGTAATCAGCCACATTACTCATGGGCATGTTGTAATTAATTTTTAGTACGTCGCATATGATGTGTCTAATTTTTGACCCATGGGTATCCTTGCTTAATAGTGCGTGCGATTCGGGTATAAGAGCTATTTTTTCCTAAAACATTTTATGATTGAATTTCTTTGATTAATACGGAAAAGCATCGTAAAGTAGGGAATCGTTTCAAATTCAATTGAGAAAATCTACCTTTTAGGAGTATAAAACATGAATTACATGAAAGAGGTTTGTCTTGAATTCATTTGATGATAACAAAATGGGTTTCAGCACAAATGATAAGGAGAAAAACTTGAAATCTGAAAATATAAACATCTGTTATCTCCAATAGACGCAAAGTCTTAACAAAAATAAATCTCTAAGGATCATGATGGAATGTGTTTAAATTATTTCATAAGTTATTGCTTTCTCACTTTTCGTTCGCATATTTTAATTTCACAATAAAAAAGTATCTAACTTATGAAATTTTCTTTCATGAATTATTTACCGAAACATAAAAAATGTATTAGTGAACTTTCATTTTCAGGTGGTGTAAGTTGAATAATGTTTTTTAAAATTTATGACAACTTCGAACTGGTAGTGAGTTTACAACTCATTAAAGATAGGGTCAAACTCTAAGAAATGAATGAAATAGGACTTTTGTGACAGAAAATGCTCCATAAATGAATAAATATCCTTTGTGTATCATTTTAAACAAATGGCCAGAATATTGAAGCTTTGTCACGTTTTAATTCATCTTAAGTTCTCCACGACCTCATGAAGTAATGAGATGTATGCGATTTTTGATCAAATACATCAATTAAATATGTTGGAAAATAAAAAATGTTTTAATTGAATCCCAATTATTAGTTTAGTATTCAATGGATATTCAGCAAAGTGTTTTTCCCTCCTCTATGACCAATTGTTTAGTTTTTGAAACTGTTTTGGAAATACTAATTCATCTTTCAATGAAAGGAGGAATGCCGTATTTGCATAAACAATGAAATGTGCTAAAGTAGTTCGAATAAAAGTTTTTTATGGTACATTTGTACTAAAAATGTCCGATAATTCATTTATATCTGAGTTTATGATGTGCAAAATGATGTTTTCAATGTCTTAAAAGTTTTCAAAATTATTGAAGCTTGCTTTTTCATGAGGTTTATTTCTAAAATATATGAAAAAAGATTATTTGTACATGAAGATAGATTTTATATTTCTCTCATTCTTAGAATATAAATACTTTCTTATATGATAGAAGGAAGATCACATCAAAGAATATATTAATCTTGAAGTAACCAAAATATGTTTCTTTATAATCGGAAGGTTTACTTATCAATACATTGATTTTATATAAGAAAAACTTTTCCATTTTATAGTTTGTTTTCTAAGTTTTGAGTTTCTAACAATTTTTCTGTTCTTGGAATTGAGAAATAATATCTTAATCAGATCATTTTGAATTGCTATGTTTTGAATATTTATGAAACGTTTACTGTCTCCTATGTTTTACAAAATACATTGATTTGTTTTCTATGAATTGAGCATATAAAAAATGTTATTTGAAGATATTCTTGCATCATCATGTTAGATCAATAAATTGTTTTATGAATTTCTCAGATTTTCAATGTCGTTTTCGTGAATGGAATTGAATGAATATGACTTTGAAGGTTTCCATAAAACTTAAAATATTTTATGAAATATTTACATCCTTTAAATATTCATTCATTTCAAGGCCATTTATTATTAATATTTATAAAATATGGGGAATTTGTTATCTTGAAATTAATATTCTGTATACCTCAACGGATTATTTGAATTCTGAAAATATTCTTTTTATGATTGAAAAACAATAAAATAACTGATGAATTAAGTCTGAAGACCTTGCATATTAATTCTATAAGACATGTTTTCCCCTTTTAAATTAATCATCACATGGTTTCTGTCCCTTTCTGTTCTTTAATTTGTTTTTTTTTCTATACGTTTGTTTGTAGAGATAATTCCTCTCCTGTGTTTATTTTTCATTGTGCATGATTTGGACTCTATACTTTTCACCTTGTTGTGAATGCTGGTTTCCTTTGTCGGATACATTTTTGCCTATTTTATGCAAAGGAACTAGTTCTCGTGATCGTGAATATGTTTTCTCCAGTTCTAGACCCCATAATTAATAATTGACACGGTCCTTCTTTAAGTATGACTTTGCGAAGTATTTTTAGCCGAATTTATTGACCCAATTTTTTTTCCCTGTCCAATGCATGACAAACATCGTATGTTGTTGGATGGATGTTCATTTCAAATTCCGCACCAACATTTCAGGTTCACCATCTTTTCCTCTTCTTGGTACTTCAGAGTCCGAATGGTCTGAATGTCAAGGTTCTCGAATATCATCCGTACCCTTTGCTGGACTCACCCAAGACGATCTCTACATTCTCTCAGAGGTTGTCCCGATATGTCAGTATCGAAGGAAAAAACAGTAAAAGTTGATGAGGTTTTAGTCCGGCGGCGGCCGTCCATTCATCTCTTGATGTTACCCTTTGCTGGCCGTCTCGATCCCGTCATGATTTTAAACAGCGAAGTCCTAGATGGGGGTAGCTAATGGTCGAAAAGATTGTGCGGGGGGTGTTAGTTTTCGCGACTTCGATGGGGGTAGTTAAAACGGCAAATGCGGACGCGAAGTTGACGTTCGTGTCGAAGGACTAGATCCCCCCATTCCGTTTTTTGTGACTGAAAGTGCTCCCGAACGCCAAAACGAACGACTCTAAACTAAAAAAGCATAAACAGTCCTCGTCCAGGACGAAGTTCCTTTAAGGTTCAGACTGAGAAAACAGGAGCTTATGTGTGCCACCTAGACAACGGAGATGATAACGACAGAGCAATCATTGCCATAATTGATGAAACAAGACAACGACTCAAGGGATTGAAATGTACCAATTGAAATATTCAATAATCAAAAACATCGTAAAAAAAGGTTTCACTACTACTTCATGTGATGTGAATAGTGAAAATTTTCAAAACATGCAAAAAGAATATTTCAAACTTAAATAAACACACAAAACCTAGATTACAATCGCAGAAGAAAACAAAATTTCATACTTGTATCTAAAAATTATTTATTTACTTATGTACTCATATGTAAATTAATGAAAGATCACTCAATATTTAACCATACCATTCTAGTCAAAATGAGTCTCTTTATCCTTTTTTTATTTTCCAAATACCTTCATATGTATGGAAAGCTATCTTTCCTCCTCAATTATCATCCAAATGAATTTTTTATAATTTCAAAAGTAAGGAAATACAATACCATATGAATCAATTTTAAACATTTAGAGTATTCATATGATAATATAAATTTTTTATATGTCTTAATGTTCTAAAATTTATGTTTATACAAAAATATATTTTAAAATTTATGTTTCTCTATACATTTGACTGTATTTATGTATAAATTTATACCAATATCTTTATCTTGATTTAAATATTAATCTGTAATTATACCAAAATTTTCATCATAATTTATTTATTTCTATACATATTTATCTATATCTACATCTACATCAATATCAATATGAAACATTATATCTAAATCTACATCCAATTCTTTATTCATATTCAGATATGAATCTATGAATATGTTTAAATATACATTGACATCTATATCTACATAAATTCATATCTAAATATAAATCCATATCTACATCTATATCTATCTCTACATTTATATCTTTATTTGTATGTATGTATCTATATCCAAATATATATATATATATCTGTATCCATGTCTATATCTATGTTTAAATATATATATGTACATCTATATCCATATATGTATCTATATCTGCATTTACATCTATATGTGTATCTGTATATCTATATCTATATCTATATCTATA
>SZWC01008375.1:33650-98022 GCA_023375785.1 Penium margaritaceum | reverse complement strand
CTAGCAAGCCTTGGACAGCAGCAGACCACAGCGACCACCATCTACTGTGACAACATGAGCGCCATTGCTCTGACCAAGAACGCCGAGTTTCACGCCCGCACCAAGCACATCGACCTGCGGTACCACTTCATCCGCGAGCTCGTGGCGAAGCAGGTGGTGCAGATCAAGTTCTGCCCTTCAAGCATGATGCTGGCAGAATTCCTGAACAAGCCGCTGGTAGCGCACCGCTTTCAGCAGCTGAGGGGACAGTGCGGACTTGTGTGATTTTTATTCTCGCAAAGTGGGAAAATGATGGATATGAGAGTGCCAGAAAGTGACAAAAATAGGTTGCTCGATGAAAATCATCTGGCATGAAAGTTGCATAGAGGATGTTTCACAGGTTCTAACGCACTTTACGGAACTGAATTCGGAGTCCGTTTGAGTGAGATATGGATTTCCAAAGTTTGGAGATCATGAGTCGGGTTCTAGTGACAACATGAGCACTTTGAGCTGAAAAGGCGGCAGGATTATTGGCCAGGACAGCTGAGAGCGGCCTTCAAGGAGAAAAGACGGCTGGAGGACGTCCAAGAGACTTCAAGGAAGGACCAGTCCACGATTATTAGCCATGCAGGCCATGCGAGACATAATTCTCTTGTGTGACAAGGTGACTGCCGCTCATCCCGCTAGGTTAGGAGTGTGCTAGAGGGTGAGCTTTGACAGAGTGGATCTCAGTTCTCCCTTAGAAAAATGAGGCATATAAGGGCTTGTTAGAAAGCTGTGATGATGTAATTTAGCACTCAAGAGTCGATTCAGACATTCGCGTTCTCAGCAAACCTACATTCGCTTCCGTAATTTCTGTCTGTGCAACCTGCAACTCCCTCTCACAAACAGTTGGTCCTGCCTAGGCGGCTCTTACTGAGCCTGATCACCTCCATGAGGGCTGCCCCAGTTTCCATCACAAAACATAGCCTGAAAACAAGTTCCTGAATTTGCACATTCAGCACTGAGGTTCCGGTTACTGGAGGTGGAACCACGGTTCTGATTATGCAATTCCAAAACTGTGAAAGAATCGGGGTTCCTGAACCGTGAACCTGTGAGGGTAGGAGGAGACTATGTAATAGTTGAGGAAAACTGTTTGAGGATGGTAGGGAAAACCCTCAGCTGACCTAAAATTCACAAGTTAGTGTTTGAATATTCTTCGGCAAACACTCAACGTACTCAGTATAGTTGAGAATTGAGAATTTGTACAAAAAAATCAACATCTTCTACCCCTTTCCAGAGGGGGTAGGGGCTGAATATACTCATTTGCCACATCATTGAATCTCAAGACACGTTTACACACGTTCAACACTGACTTCCAACACTGACTTCCAACATGTATGTGTGTCCTGATGAAAAGACAGGCTGTTCAGCCCATGAAAGTCTTTGGGTGTGGTGCATTCATGCACGTGCCTGCCGGCAGCCGTAACAAACTGGACGCAAAGTCGGTGAAGGCTGCCTTCCTCGGCTACGACCCAATGGGATACCGCCTCTACAACCTCGCCGCACGCAAGATCATCCGCAGCCGTGACGCAGTCTTCCAAGAGGAAGTGAAGGGCTGGACTTGGAGCCCTATGTCGGCAGTTCCGCTTGCTCCCGCACTTGTACCAGAAGTGGGAGAAGTACCGGTAGCAGAAGAGGGCGGTGCCGAAGATGGCGGTGACACCGGCAACGACAAGGAGCATGCAAGAGAGCAGCCGCATGGAAGCAGTGCCGTACCAAGCAGGAGTTGGAAGCCTCATGTATGCAGCAGTCGGCATGCGCCTCGACATCAGCCAAGCAGTGGGAGTGTTAAGCAAGTTTTGCACGAATCCGGGCGTGCCGCATTGGGAGGCGGTCAAGCGCGTGCTGCGCTACCTCGACAGCAGCAGCAGCCTTTGCCTCACCTTCAACGGCAACAACAGCCCCATCCTCATCAGCTACAGTGACGCAGATTGGGGAGGTGACCTGGACACAAGGAGGTCGACCAGTGGGTTCGTGTTTGTGCTCGGTGGAGGTGCAATCAGTTGGAGGAGCAAGAAGCAAGAGTGTGTCGCCCTCTCCTCCACCGAAGCAGAGTACATCGCCCTGAGTGAAGCAGCAAAGGAAGCCGTGTGGCTGCGTGAGCTACTAGCAAGCCTTGGACAGCAGCAGACCACAGCGACCACCATCTGCTGTGACAACATGA
The DNA here is from genome assembly GCA_023375785.1 of Penium margaritaceum. Lineage (NCBI taxonomy): Eukaryota > Viridiplantae > Streptophyta > Zygnematophyceae > Desmidiales > Peniaceae > Penium > Penium margaritaceum. The sequence goes on along the minus strand of SZWC01008375.1, from coordinate 95,837 downwards.
GCGCCATTGCTCTGACCAAGAACGCCGAGTTTCACACCCGCACCAAGCACATCGACCTGCGGTACCACTTCATCCGCGAGCTCGTGGCGAAGCAGGTGGTGCAGATCAAGTTCTGCCCTTCAAGCATGATGCTGGCAGACTTCCTGACCAAGCCGCTGGCAGCGCACCGCTTTCAGCAGCTGAGGGGACAGTGCGGACTTGTGTGATTTTTATTCTCGCAAAGTGGGAGAATGTTGGATATGGGGTGCCAAAAAANAAGGACCAGTCCACGATTATTAGCCATGCAGGCCATGCGAGACATAATTCTCTTGTGTGACAAGGTGACTGCCGCTCATCCCGCTAGGCTAGGAGTGTGCTAGAGGGTGAGCTTTGACAGAGTGGATCTTAGTGCTCCCTTAGCCAAATGAGGCATATAAGGGCTTGTTAGAAAGCTGTGATGATGTAATTTCTCACTCAAGAGTCGATTCAGACATTCGCATTCTCAGCAAACCTACATTTGCTTCCGTAATTTCTGTCTGTGCAACCTGCAACTCCCTCTCACAAACAGTTGGTCCTGCCTAGGCGGCTCTTACTGAGCCTGATCACCTCCATGAGGGCTGCCCCAGTTTCCATCACAACACATAGCCTGCAAACAAGTTCCTGAATTTGCACATTCAGCACTGAGGTTCCGGTTACTGGAGGTGGAACCATGGTTCTGATTATGAGATTCCAGAACTGTGAAAGAATGGGGTTCCTGAACCGTGAACCTGTAAGGGTAGGAGGAGACTATGTAATAGTTGAGGAAAACTGTTTGAGGATGGTAGGGAAAACCCTCAGCTGACTTAAAATTCACAAGTTAGTGTTTGAAGATTCTTCGGCAAACACTCAACGTACTCAGTATAGTTGAGAATTGAGAATTTGTACAAAAAGAATCAACATCTTCTACCCCTTTCCAGAAGGGGGTAGGGGCTGAAAATACTCATTTGCCACGTCATTGAATCTCAAGACACATTTACATACGTTCAATACTGACTTCAATCATGTATGTGTGTCCTGATGAAAAGACAGGCTGTTCAGCCCATGATCATGGCAAGCAACATTGCTTAAAACATTGTTATACAGCACCAGTTGTTGTTGACGGTGTCTTTGTCAACTGTGAGGCAGTAAAAATGACCCGAAAGTCCCTACTCCTTCAGTTTTGTTGCAAAAACTTCCATCACACTAGCCACCGGAGCACCATTGAAGACCAAGGAGAAAGCTAGGGCGACAATTGACATACGACATTCTGCAATTCTGTAGGCTGTTGTTTCAAGATACTTGTGGTTGGCATCTCATTGCCACCCATCTGTCATAAAACACCGGTTCTTACAATAGCGAACCGGTTCTTCCAATAGCGACCATCTTGACACCATTTCTTACAATAGTGACCATTGAGAAACCGGTTGTTACAATAGCGAAAATCTTGAAATTTGTCTTTTGGAAAGCCATTGATCCATTCTTGATACAGTTAGCGAGAATGATGCGCAATGGAACAATGGAAAACAGGCTGCAGTGGAGGAACACAACCCTGAACAGTGCAACATAATAGAGAAGAAAAAGTGGATCTTCTCCAGTACATGCTTCCAGAGAAATCCGGAAACATTTGTTTTTGAAGCACACACCCAGGCTGGCCAACCACCATGTCACAAATATGTTATTGCAGTAAAGACCGGTGGCATGTGTAGCCAACGACCCATCTCCTTCTCCAATGCCTGCTGATTCCCTGCTTCTTTCAACCCCTTGCAGCACTCCTTTATGCTCCAGTCTCAAAATGTTCCAAATGGAGCTGGTTTAGCTTTCATTCAGGGCAAAGTATCCCTTGAACCCGTAAGGATGTGGTCTGTGCAGCACAACCTGCCCATTTCCACAATGTCTTGTGCCTTATGGTAACACAACTGGATGTGCTTTGCAATCATCTGCCACATCTAGTGATTACCAAGAAAGATAGAGCTGGTCCGGTACTCTCGCACCGCCTTTTTGCTCCTGTTGCGGCACATCCAACTCTCTCAACAAACACCTGAAAAACAACACCTCCTCGAAAGCTTGAGCAAATGTAGTGAACTTGCTTCAACAGTCGAAGTGGTGATGCGGTCCAGTTTCCCGCCACACCACAAGACCAGTACACCTACCAGGTAAAACAGGTTGCCAGAGGTAGACTTCCACCCGTCAACATCTTTGGCGGAAACTTTGTCTTTGCAGTAGATGAGACAAAAGGGGTGGCACCTCCCATTGTTGCAAAGCTGCAGGCTTGTATGTTGTGACACCTGCAAGTACCGGAGGATACGGTTGACTGCCCTCATGTGGTGTGGCCCAAAACTGGCCCTGAAGCTGCTCGCTTGGCCGACCACATTGACCACTTCTTGTTGAGGAACCACCACGGAATGTATGAGGCTGTTGATGGCATGTTGGTAGGGCAAATATGCAATGTTGATTTACTCCATTTTTTCTTTTCTTGTTTTATGGTAAAATTGCTACACCCGGGTTATGACACTTGCATGAGGCTGTTGATGACAGTGTCTGGCAATTCATTTGAGTCATTGTGCAAAATATGGTTCAATGAACACAAAAATGATGACACACCCACATGAATTTTTTTTAACATTATGTTGGATGCAATGCTCTTTTCTTAACAGGCATGGATATCACGCTCATATTTTCAACTGCAATGGATATGGAGTTCTAATATTTTGAGTAACTAGATATGGCTGCTCAAGAAATCATCTTGTGGATATCACAGCCTTTTTCAGATTTTTTTGTACCTTTTTTTGTCTGACCATGTCAGCATGTCGACGTTCCAGGAAACGCAGCAACCAGAGTGTGTTTACATCATCAGCATATATGAGTTCCCATGACATCAGCATGCAGATGCTTTACCTTTCACAAAACTGCTACATAGTCCAGTCATAAAGTTTTTAAAATAGATATGGATTTAATGTTGTGCAAAATGCGAATATGACAGATTTATAAAAAAAATCCATGGATATATGTTTACTCCTTTGCATCCAAAATCTGGGGCGGGTGAAAACACCAATTCCTCCCTGTTTTCTGAACTGTGACCCTCATTCCTACAAACAATTGGAAGAAAAAAACACATCCTTCCCTTGCTCGAAAGAAAAGGCCTTATTCGCCCTTTTCTGTGTACTAAAAGCAACACCCGTCCACGTATTTGTGCCATGTTCAAGCAACGATGAACGTTGTTGATGGAGCATGTCAAAAACAGGCATGCAGAAAGCCACAATGAGGGGAGGGAGGGGGGAGGATGCTGATTATGACAACAAAAGTTACTGCATCAAACGCCGCCTTGCCCTCCCTCCCCCCTGACAGCCCCTCCCCCTTCAAGTCTGCGTACGATCAAGGCCCTCGCGATTGAGGTTCGTCATTGAACCGGTTGCCAGGGGGCTCCGGGGAGGGGGGGTAGGGCGGATTCTTCCGGGGGATTCCGGCCGATGGGCTTCAGCCAGAATCCCCAGCACAAGAAGAATGGGAAGTTGAAAGCTCTCCATTTTTTACATATTAAATCATGTTCAACTTTTTCATCCTCTTTTTTAATGCATACCAAATTAAAATCCACCCCTTCAATTATGTTACATCCCAGATGTACACAAATCCCTTAACTCTACATGTGTTATTACATGTGTGGCCCATTGCGTGTCAACATTGGGATTTATACGCTGCTAGAGAGGGTATTTTGGCCACCTACCCGGACCTCCGGTGTTTTTCTCCATAAGGTTTGACTTATGTGACCACGTTTTAGAAGGGTCTATGAAATTATCAGGAAGTGCATTGATTTTTTTATGCTGATTCATTCGACTTCTCAATGGTGCTAAATTGCATTGCGAAGTGTTTGGGGAGTCCGAGCAACGGCTGCAATTCCCTGAGAAAACTAGGGAAGGGCGAGACGTGGCGGCGATGGGACGGGACGGGTTCAGAACGTTTTTGGTCTCTTGACGCAGGGAAGAACAAACCCTTGGGGGGATGGAAAAGGTAAAGGTACTACGCAGAATCACACAGAACGAGCTCCGCGACAAAATTTACGGCTCAAGATTCCAGTGAGCAGGGACCAGAAAACAAAAATTGGAGCAGGTGAGGAGGTTGAACCATCCCAGGATGGAAGGTGGTACAGGGATTTTCACGAGGGGCATGGTGGTTAAAATCAGGAGCCATAAATGGCATTGCAAAGTGTTAGGAGAGTTCCAGCCATGGCTGCATTTCCCCGAGGGAACTCAGGGAGGACGAGACGTGGTGGCAACGTGAGCGGGACGGGTCGGGAGGGTTTTTGGGCTCAGGATGCAGGCATGGACAAACGTGTGGGGGGATGGCAGAGGCAAAGGCACCATGCAGAAGCACACAGAACGAGCTCCACAACACAGCTTCCGGCTCAAGATTCTAGTGAGAAAAAACCGGAGCAGGTGAGAAGGTGGAACCATCCCAGGACGGGAGGTGGTGCGGGGATTTTCACGGGAGCTGTGGTGGTTGAAATGAGGAGCCATAAATTTTCTTGCGGAGCATAAGGGGAGTCCCAATCACGGCTGCATTTCCCCGAGAAATCTCGGGAAGGGAGAAACGTGGCGGCAACAAGAGCAGCACGGGTCGGGAGGGTTTTCGGGCCTCAGACGCAGGCACCGACAAATGTGTGGCGGGATGGCAGATGCGAAGGCAGCCTGCAAAAGCGCGCAGAATGAGCTTCATGACGCAGTTTACAGCTCGTGATTCCAGTGAGGACGGAACAAAAAACAAAAATTGGTGCAGGTGAGGAGGTGGAACCGTCCTGGGACGGGAGGTGGTGCGGAGATTTTCACAGGGGCCGTGGTGGTCAGAATGAGGACCTGTAAGTAGGTCACCTAGTACAGGTGCAAGAAGCTTGTTGTAGCAAGCTAGGAAAGCAGTAGGCTGAGGCCTGGGCTAGCCGGCTGGATAGTATAAATACCTTGTACTCAGTTCAATCTAATTAACCTGTATTTTCCAGCTCTGGCTTCCAGACTTCTCCAAGTCTAACTTTCTGCTACGACAATGCTCTCCACACACTAAAGCCTAATCTCTAGAGAGCACCCACTCTCACAGAAGTCGAGCGAGATGTCTGTCCATGGCATCTCTGGCAATGGTTGCAGCTTCCCTGGTGGCTTGGTCCTCCGTGCCTTGATGCGTTGGCATACATCGTAGCTGCTCACAAACCTCTTGCAATCAGTTACCATTGACGACCACCAGTATTGGCGTTCCAAGGCTTTGAGCGTCTTGTCGAAGTTGTAGTGACCCGAGTAGTGGGTGTCATGCGCCTCCTCAAGCAACAACTGCTTCAATGGCGCATAGTCCGGCACGACAATTCTCTCCTCCTGCCCCCTTCACCAATACACTCCATCCCACATTCCGTCTTTTAACACACCACCCGTGACCTCACCGTCCATGCCATAGCTGTGCTTGAACAGGCTATGCATGACTGGAGATCCCATCAGCACTAAGATGGCATTGAGGCTCAAATCCGGCCTCCGCGACAGAGGATCTGCCGGGTTTACCTTTACAGGCTTGTACTAAATCTCGTAGTAAAAAATCCCTTCCAAGAACTCCATCCAACGAGTCTGCCAGCGACTGAGGTTTGGCTGTGCCTTCAGGTACTTCAAGGAGTAGTGATCCGTGAAGACACCGAAACATTGCGACTCAAGGTAGCACCTCCAGTTCTTGAATGCATGGATCACCGCCAACATCTCCTTCTCATGGATTACGTAGTTCAGATCCGCACCTCGCAGCTTGTGAGATGCGTATGCAATCTGCTGTGGCCCCTTCGCGTGATCCTTCATCAGCACTGCCCCAATGGCATAGTCTCTTGCGTCCGTCGCCATAACGTACTCCTTGGATGAATCGGAATGCACCAGGACTGGAGCGTCACACATTGCAGCCTTGAGTTCCTCGAAGCTTTTCTACTCCTGACCTCCCCATTCCCACTGGTGATCCTTCCTCAACAGCTGAGTCAGCGGCGCACCCTTCTCTACGTACCCCCGGATGAATTTCCGATAGTAGTTAACAAACCCCAGGAAGACCGGGATGTCACGCACGCACTTTGGTGTCTGCCACTGCTTCACTGCTTCTACCTTCTTTGGGTCCATGCGGAGAACCTTGACGCTCATGATGTGCCCAAGGAACTCAACCTCCCTTTTCTCGAACACGCACTTGGAGGGCTTTGCAAACAACTTCTCTCTCCGAAGAATATCCAACACCTTTTTAAGATATTGCTGATGCTATTCTAGAGTTCGGGAATAGATGAGGATGTCATCGAGGAACACCACCACGAACTGGTCCAAGTGAGGATGGAAAATCTTGTTCATGAGGCTCATGAATGTTTCAGAAGCGTTAGTCAACCCAAACGGCATCATGAGGTACTTGAAATGGCCATACCGCGTCCGAAACGCCGTCTTCTCCACAGCCTGCTCCGCAATCCAGATCTGATGGTACCCCGACCGCAAGTCAATCTTGTTGAAGTACTGCGCTCCCCTCAGCTGGTCAAACAACTCCTCGACCCTTGGTAGCGGGTACCTGTTCTTGATCGTTACGTTGTTTAGTGACGTCATTCAGCAGAGGAATATAATCCATCCCACGTGGCGTCTTTCAGCACACCACCTGTGAACTCACAGTCCACGCCATAGCCATGCTTGAACAGGGTATGTACGACTGGAGATCCCATTAGCACTGAGATGGCGTTGAGGCTCAAGTCTAGCCTCCTTGACAGAGGATCTGCCGGATTCACCTTCCCAGTCTTATACTAGATTTCGTAGTCAAAACTTCCTTCCAAGAACTCCATCCAGCGAGTGTGTCGGCGACTGAGGTTCGGCTACATCTTCAGGTACTTCAGGGCATAATGGTCCGTGAAGACCACGTAGCACCGCGAATCGAGGTAGCACCTCCAGTGCTTGAACCAAGGATCACCGCCAGTATCTCCTTCTCATGGATTACATAATTCAGTTGTGCACCTCGCAACTTGCGTGATGCATACGCAATCGGCTATGGTCCCTTCCCGTGATCCTGCATCAGCACTACCCCAATGGCATAGTCACTTGCGTCCGTCACCATGATGTACTCCTTGGATGAATCCAGATGCACCAAAACCGGAGCGTCACACATTACAGCCTTGAGCTCCTTGAAGCTCGTCTCCTCCTTCACGCCCCATTCTCACTACTGATCCTTCCATAGCAGCTGGGTCAGCAGTGCACCCTTCTTTGCGTGCCCCCGGATGAATTTCCGATAGTAGTTGACAAACCCCATGAAGACCTCAATATCACGTACGCACTTTGGTGTCGGCCACTCCTTCACTGCTTCCACCTTCTTTGGTTCCATGCGGAGACCCTTGCCGCTCACGATGTGTCCAAGGAACTCCACCTCTCGCTTCTTGAACTCACACTTGGAGAGGTTCGCAAACAGCTTCTCTTTGCAAAGATTGTCCAACACCTGCCGAAGATGTTGCTGCTGCTCTTTTTTGAATTCGGGAGTAGTTTAATCAGTTGTCGAGGAACACCACCACAAACTAGTCCAAGTGGGGATGGAAGATCCTGTTCATGAGGCTCATGAATGTTGCATGAGCGTTAGTCAATCCAAACGACATCACGAGGTACTCAAAATGGCCGTATCGTATCCAAAACACCGTCTTCTCCACATTCTGCTCTGCAATCCGGATCTGATGGTACCCTCAGCGCAAGTCAATCTTGCTGAAGAACCACGCTCCCCTCAGCTGGTCAAACAGCTCCTTGGCCCTTGGCAGCGGGTACCGGTTCTTGATCGTTACGTTGTTTAGTACGGGATAGTCCACGCACATCTGCAGCTCCCCCATCTTCTTCTTTACAAAGAGGACCGGTGTAGTGTAGGGTGACACGAATGGTCTGATGAACCCCTGTTCCGTCAGCTCCTCCAACTGCTTCTTCAGCTCACCCAGCTCATATCGCTCGTGCGATAAGCAGCCCGCACCGTTGGAGTTGCTTCCGGAACTAGCTCAATTCTATGGTCAATGTCCCGTTTCGTTGGTAGACCCTTTGGCAGCTCAGCAGGAAACACGTAACCGTAGCTGTCTAACACTCCCTTGATGCCTTTTTACAGCTCTGTTGCCGGTGCTTTCTGCTGCTCTCCCTGTTTTTGCCTTGCCTCTGCAACTAACACTTCCACCTTTTCAGCTGCTTCCTTCTGCCGCATCCACACAAGGTAGACTTCCCCCCCTTGCGCTGACAGCGCTTTAGCTGCACGTAACCCAATTACAACACCTCGCCTGCCTTGGAGTCCTTCTCCTCAGCCCACAACTGCAAAAAGATTTGTTCTCCGTATTTCTTCCCTTTCACCTGGCCGCGTACCCAATCCAAAGCAGGATTCCACTGGTGCAGCCAGTCATGCCCCAGAATGGCGTCATAGGCATCCATCGGGCACGTGAGAAAGTTCACCCCGCATGACAGCTTGTCTAGACGGACCCTCAGAGGCTTCAGACTCTGAATTTCAGGGGCATTCTGCACTCCACCTCCCCTTGCACCAACTTGGCCGTAGTGGGCTTCCCAGGTAGCCGTGCAAGCCCCAACCTTTTGCAAGCTCGTTGCTGAAGAATGAGTGCGACGCGCTACAATCCAGCAATGCTTTAGTCTACTGGCGAGTCTGGCGTCCCTCACCGTGTGTAGAATCAGCCGATAAAATTTCAGCTTTCAAGAGGATTCCTGGAACACTTCCACTTCCTTTGCTCCACGGTAATACACTCGGCAGCTCCCTAGTTGTAGAAACACTTTCGGAGCTGGTTTTTGCTGATGCGGACCAATCTTTCCCAACAACCAGGTCCGAACGCTTGGACCCTTGGCTGGGGTATTGAACGCTTCCGGAGCCTTTGGCTTTGGTCTCAGCGGACTCCTTGACCGGGCCGCCCGAACCTGTCCAGCGTCACTTCCGTCCCGCAGGTCAGCCATCTGCCGATTGAGACGCTCATTCTCCAACTTGAGGGCTCCTAGTTGCTCTACAATCTGTTGCAGGGCCTGCTCCATGGCTCTTGCTGACGTTTAGCTGCTGGAGATTCTTGAAAAAAATTGGCACCGTTTCGGCAGCAATCGAAGAAATTTTGGCAGCAATTCGGCAATCCAGGAGAAAATCTAACGTCTTCAAAGTACGTAGGAGTCACCTGTCATCTTGCGGGTGCGTACGGTAGGCCATGTGGACGCTCTGGAAATATAGAAAAATTTCCAGAGGTTGGCTCGTGCGTTGGATTCGAAGTCTGGTCCAGCAATCTCCCTCTCGATCAGCCTCGACTTTGTACCGGCGTAGTGCGTGCCTTTGCTCCTTGAAGTTTCGCGAGCTTCCGTCCAATGCATGGCTCTGGCTCTCATACCAGATGTGAGAGTTTGTGCTCTCTAGAGGTCAAGCTTTAGTGTGTGGAGAGCATAGTCGCAGCGGAAAGATAGACTTGGAGATGTCTGGAAGCCAGAGCTTGAAAATCACAGGTTCTTTACAATGAATAGAGTACAAGGTATTTATACTGTTTGGCCGGCGTGTCTTGGCCCTGGTCTACTGCTTCCCTAGCTTGTTGTAGCAAGCTACTTGCTCCTGAACCCAGTGCTCTTCTTGCACCTGAACCTGGTGCTCTAATTGCACCTAGTGCCTAGTGGGAGAAATGCTTGGCCGTCGATCTTCGAGATCGACGGTCTGTCTTCTCTCTCGGTGAGCTGCTGCGTGCGTGGCACATCATCGCGCATGCTTCCCGGAGGTGAGTGCGGTTGTGTTGTTGCCCACGCCACCAGAAGTACCGCTGTCGCGGTTTACCGCATCCGGTGTCTGAGGGCCGCCGCCGAGGCAGTCCCTCGGTGGGTAGCGTAACCGGTACGCTACTTGTCGATAGGGGACGAAACCACCCTCGCGTGGCATGTTCGGAACGCAACACGAAGGTGCGAGAAAAACACACATGAAGCTTGCACTCGCTCGCTCGCTCCTTGCGTCCCCACGTCCTCGCATCCGCAAGCCATCGGGGTCGGACCTCTCCGTGGAATCCCGCCCAGAATATCCAGAAAATGGAAAAATGTGCCGAGTACCTCGGAAACCCAGGCGAGACCCCGCGTAGGCCAGAAAATAGGGGGTACCTCATTACACCATTGGTGGGACGCGCTACTTTGTCACCCTCATTAACGACCACAGCTGCAAGCTCTACATCTACATCATTAAGAGGAAGAGTGATGTCTTGTGATGCATGCAGGAGTTTGTGGGGGCAGTTGTATGGCAAACGGAGTTGAAGGTGAAGGCGTTCCGGAGTGACAACGATGGCGAGTACAAGGGCTGCTCGGCATGGATGCAGAGCAAGGTGATCACGTGGCAGAAACCTATGCCACATTCTCCGTAGCAGAACGGCGTCGCCGAGAGGGCGAACCGCACCATCCTCAACACGGTCCAGTCCACATTGAGCGATGCTGGCATCGTGCAGCGGTACTGGGGTTAGGCGGCACGGACAGCAGCGTACATCATGAACCTGATGCCTACGAAGCCACTAAAAGACGCAGAATCCAAGGTGTGGAGGAAGTTACAAGAGGTGTGGAGCGGCAGGAAGCCAACCGTGGCTCACCTTCGCACATTCGGCTGTGTTGCACGTGCCCTTTTGTAGGCATGGAGAAGCGGGACAAGTTGGACCCGCGAACTCGCCGGTGCATCTTTGTCGGGTACGAGTGCGGGAGCAAGGCGTACCAGCTCTTTGACCTGCGCAGGCAGTAGATTGTGAAGATTCATGATGTCACGTTCGATAAGGCCAGCCGTTGAATAGACAAGGACACAGGTCTCTCCAAGCATGGGGAGTGGATGCCATTCCTTGAGGGGGAGACACTGGAGAGTGATGTCCCATCGTCTCCAACCGGCGGAACCATCCGGGTGATGGGGGAGCGGCTGATTTTCATTCAGCCAAGTCGGACAATGAGTTCAAAGTGCCGGCAGCAGTGTAGCTGGACAAAGATGCGGGGAGTGAGCCCACATCTCCACGGTCCCCAAGAGAGGGGGAGCAGGCCAGCTGTACCAGTGGAACCATGAGGGGGCAGCAGCAGCAACAGCAGTGGTAGCAGCAACAGCAGCGGCGGCAGCAACAGCAGCAGCCTCAACAATAGCAACCCGGGAGAATCGGATGCAAGAGGTGGACAGCAAAGAGGTGCGATGCCGCGGAGCGCATCTGGATTGGGCTCGCTTGAGCGTTCTTTTCGCAAGAGGAGCCCGAGACCGTCAAGGAGGTATTGTAGCGGAAGGATCGAGCTGAGTGGGAGGGAGCTATTAAATTTGAGCTTGCCTCCCACAAGGAGAATGGGACTTGGCAACTGATTGACAGGCTGGAGGGCGCATAATTCATCAGCTCCAACTAAATCTTCAAGAAGAGGCTGACCAAGGAGGGGTAGGTGGAGCGGTACAAGGCACGGTTGGTCGCAAAGGGGTACGCCTAGCGGAAGGGTGAACACTACGATGAAACCTTCACACCGGTGGTAAAGTTCGCCTCCATCTGCTCCATCCTCTCGGTGGCAGCGGCGCGCGACTAGGAAGCCCATCAAATGGATGTGAAAACCGCATTCCTCAATGGCCACCTGGACAACGAGGTCCACATGGATGTGTCGCAGGGGGTGGACGCGCCACCGGGGAAGGTGTGCCGGCTTCGCAAGGCACTGTATGGGCTGAAGCAAGCGCCACTCATGTGGTACCTGAAAATGAACGGCTTTATGGCCGAGCTTGGCTTCAAGCGCTGCGAGGTGGATCACAGCGTGTACGTGCGGAAGCAGCCAGGGTTGTACCAGATCATGGTTCTTTACATGGATGCCCTCATCCTTATGTCATTGGACATGGAGGAATTGGTGAACCTGAAGGGGCAGCTTGACGGTCGGTTCAAAATGACCGACATGGGTGAGCTCGAGTACTACCTCGGCGTCACCATCAAGAGGGACCGCAAGGCACGCAGGCTAGAGATGGGGCAGAAAACGTACGTGCAAGAGTTAATCTGCCGCTACAATACGGAGGAGTGTAATTCCATCGACACACCCATAACCACCACATGTGAGCTGAGCTCGAGTATGGGACGAAGCATGGATGAGGTGAAGGAGGAGATGACAAGTGTGTCGTACCAGTCCGCGGTGGGGAGCATCATGTACGCCATGGTGGCGACGCGGCCCGACTTGGTCTTTGCAGAGGGCCAAGTCAGCCGCTATGTTGCTTACCCCGGATTGCTGCATTGGCAAGCGGTGGAGGGGATCCTCTGCTATCTCAAGGTGACAAAACAGTCACGACTCCCTTGAGTTGGTCAGCTACTCCGATGCCGACTAGGCTGGTGATGTGGATGACAGAACATCAACGTTGGAGTACGTGTTCGTGTTTGGTGGTGCAGCAGTTTCATGGTCAAGCAGGAAGCAAGACTGTGTGGCACTGTCTAGCACCGAGGCGGAATACATCGCACTCGCGGAATTCGCAAGGGAGGCGGTGTGGCTACGGCGATTGTTAAAGGAGATCGGTGTGCCGCAAAGGAAGCCGACAATACTCAATGTCATTAACATGAGTACCATCAGCCTGACCCAAAACCCGGTGCTCTACAGGAGGACCAAGCACATCAAGATCCGGCATCACTATGCGTGAGACTTGGTGCGGAAACTCTCTTCGACGGGTCATCGTCGAAGTGCCTCCCGTTTCCTAGCATGCAAGGCAAGGTGAGCAGCTCCACCAAGGGTTACTTTGACGGCCGTAGCAGGGGTCTACTGCTCCAATTTAGGCGTGCTTGGATGTGTGGGAAAGCTTAGATCACAGGCTATACCGATTTGATGTAATCAGACTATGTTAAGTAACAAAAACATGTTTCGATTCAGATCTACTGAATGCGACATGTTCTATCCTCTCACATCCGTGATCCTTGTGGTCCACACTCTTCACCAAAGGTGTCCATTGGCTTTCCCCGAACGTTGGTAGCGTGCATCAATGAGAGCTACGTATCCTTGAGGATGCCTCCATACCCACTAGTGCCAAAAGCACATTCTCTCTTGATTGAGTCTTCCTTGATGGAGGCCATGGAAAAGGCCAAGGCGGTTCTTCACACGGCTTACAGGATGAAATACCACGGATTTTAACTTTCTATATCTTTGGATGGAGATCGTACGTGAGTGCCAACAGAAAACACTCGTGCTTCATCAGATGCGCTGCCCGGTTTATGGGAGTGGTTTGGAAATTTACGGGGGATAGTTCCTATAACCTCCACTCCCATCACATTAGATCAATAGGATGCCCTGAGGGTGGATATTCCAATACATCTGGAGGCGACAATGGGTGACCTTATAGTTGTGCATCATTAGTTCTCTCATATACCTGGCCATGACCACTTAACCCTACATTGCCTTTTCCATCAATCACATCTTTGAGCTCTCACAGTATTCATAGGCAAGACTCTTGCATGCAGCAGTACGGATACTTGGTACGTAATCTACACACCGTATCTTGGATTATGCTTTAATTGGGTGTGCTTAGTGATGGTTGACGGGTATACAAACAAGGACAGGGCCCAGAATCTTGATGGACAGAGGAGGATAGGCTACATGTTTTCAATTTGTGACACTGCTATGTCATGACATAGTGGCTGCATCGCAAGTAGCTCCTTAGAAGCAGAGTATGTTCTGTTGGCATGGTGTGTCCCTTGCCATGAGTGCCGTTGATCTTACTCCCTGGTTCGACCACTTGGGAGTGGTCAAACAACTGATCTGAATTTTAATTTAGATTTCTTGGATTTTTCAATGCAAGACCGAGCTTTGAATCCCTCGATTTGAGTAAGTATTCAGAAAGTTAGCCTGGACCAAAGTTTGGGTGTTGCGCGGGTAGAATCTGGTACCCGCCATGGGTGGCGGGATAATCCACCGCCGGTGATCCAAGTTCAACTCCAACAACCCCCAAATAAACCAGGGCAATAAAGGAAGCAACCAGAGGAGTCTCCTTGACCAGGATGAACTTCTCCCTGACTTCTGGGCAAGGCACTCCGACTGGTCATCGTCAAAGTGCCTCCTGTTGTCTAGAGTGCAAGGCAAGGTGGACGGCTCCACCAAGGGTTACTTTGATGGCCGTAGCAGGGGCTCTACTGCTCTGATTTGGGCATGCTTGGATGTGTTGGAAGGCTTAGATCACAAGGATCCGATGTTACCTCACTATGCTAAGGAACCAAAATGTATTTCGATTCAGTTCCACTGAATTCGATGTGTTATTTCCACTCACATTCATGATCCTTGTGCTCCACACTCTTCACCATTGGTGTCCAATGACTGCCCCAAAACATTGGTAGCATGAATCAGTGAGATCTAGGCATCCTTGATGGTGCCTCTACACCGACTAGTAACAAAAAAGGGTTATGGGCCCACGTGCCTAGAAGGAAACTAGCTCTACGACTTTCACGCTCCTGCCGCACGCCATAACAACGACCGAGCAAGAGAGCATCAGTGCCATCTCGAAGTTCGACGAGATTGGCTTCCACTTGTGGAGGTGAGAGGTCTACCTCGATGACAAGGGCCTGCTTGAGCTGGTCAAGGGTGAAGAAACTGCCCCTCCGGATACCGCGATGCTGGAGGAAGTGTACAAGTACAAGAAGCATAACAAGAAGGTGTTTGTCTTGTTGGTCTTAGCGCTGGCTTCGACGCAGTGCTCACTCCTTCAAGGATGCCCGTAGGCCACAGAGGCCTGGAAGAAACTCTACACCTTCTACCAGTCCACCAACCTTGCCAACTAGCTCTTTGTCTTCAAGAGGCTTGTCACCCTCCGTGCCAACGAAGGCGAGGAAATCATGGAGATCCTAGAGCAGATTGAGTCCCTTACTGCCGAGTGCGTAGCCATCGGGTGGAAGGTCAATCCTCAGCTGCAAGCCATGATCCTCCTATTGGCCTTGCCCGACAGTTGGAGTCCCATGATCACTGTTGTAGGCAGCTGGTCCGTCGATGAGCTGAAGTACGCAAAGGTGGTTGAGAACATCCGCAATGAATGGATGCGGCGTGGTGGGAGAGAGAGTGGAACAACATCAAGTTCCGCCTATGCCGTCCGCCCTCAAGGTGGAGGGGGAGGCAAGAAGGGGAAGGGTGCCAAGCAGGGTAAAAAGAAAGGTAATTAGAAGAGGGAGTTCTATGTCTATGACAAAGAAGGCTACTCTGCGCGCGACTGTCCCAACAGGAAGTCGGACCAGCCGAGGAAGGCTGGGAAGAAGGACGACCACACAATGATGGCGCAAGAGTCCGCTGACTTGACAGATCCGGGAGTCACCGTGATTGACTCTGGATCGGGCCACCACACACAATGCAAGTGGGCGCCTATGGCACTTTGGAGCGGCGCTTGACGGTGGCCAACGGCAAAACAGAGTTGGCTGCCGGTGAAGGCAACGTTCACATCGAAGTGGATGTGGAGGGGAGGCTGTTATGAGCACAATTCATGACAGGCTCCACATGCCCAACTTTGGGGAAAAATCTGCTATCAGTGAGCCTTACGGACAAGGGGCTCGAGGTGCTCTTGAACAAGAAGGAGACCATCATTGGGAAGGAGGGGGACGGCGAGGTGTTTGTACTTGGAAAGCAAGAGGGTGACTTGTACCTGCTCCGTGCAAAGATCCTCCGCAGCCGGGCGAGGTCCGACGTTGCCCACCTCGCGAAGAAGGACAAGAAGGACCTGGACCCGTGGCACCCCTGCTTGTGTCACATCACTCCCTCAACCGTGAGGGACATGGCGAAGAAGGAACTGGTGTGGGTTTCTGCGGTCAAGAGCCTCGAAGCAGCCAAGAATGCCGTGTGCGAGCCGTACATGGTGGGCAAGGCGACACGGCAGCCGTTTGATAGTAAAGGGACTTTTGCATCGGCAAAGTTGGAGGTGGTGTACACACATGTGTGCGGACCTTTCCAGCCCTCCAGTGGTGGGGCTTGCTACTTCGTCACCTTCATCGACGACCACAGCCACAAACTGTACCTCTACAACATCAAGAAGAAGAGTGATGTGTTTTCATGCATGGAGGAGTTTGTGGCCATAGTGTAACAGCAAATGGAGTTGAAGGTGAAGGCGTTCCGGAGCGACAACGGCGGGGAGTACGAGGGTTTTTCGGCATGGATTAAGAACAAGGGAATCACCTGGTTGAAAACTATGCCGCATTCCCTACAGCAGAACGGCGTCGCCGCGAGAACGAACCGCACCATTCTCAACATGGTCGGGTCGATGTTGAGCGATGCTGGCCTCGCATAGCGGTACTGGGGCGAGGCGGCATGGACAGTGGAGTATATCATGAACCTGACACCGACAAAGCTAGTAAAAGATGTGGAGTTCAAGGTATGGAAAATGCCACAAGAAGTGTGGAGCAGGAAGAAGCCAACTCTGCCTCAGCTTTGCACATTTGGCTGCGTTGCACATGCTGTTGTGCAGGCATGGGAGGGGCAGGACTCGCAGACTCGCCGGTGCATCTTCGTCGGGTACAAGCATAGGAGCAAGGCATACCGGCTCTGCGCCCCACGGAGACAGTACATCGTCATGATGTCACATTCGACAAGGAAAGCCGTTGGACAGACATGGACGCGGGTCTCTCCAAGCGGGGAGAGTGGCTGCCACTCCTCAAAGAGGAGAAACCTGAGGACGCAAAAGAGGGTGACATCCAAGCGGCTCCAACCGGCGAGAACCATCCAGGGGATGGGGGAGCGGCTGATGTGTATTCACCCGAGTCGGACAATGAGTCCAAACCGCCGGCAGCACTGGTGCTGAAAAAGGAGGCAGGGAGTGAGCCCCCATTTTCACGGTTCCCGAGAAAGGGGGAGCAGGCCAGCGGCACGAGTAGCATCACAAGGGGGCAGCAATAGCAGCAGCTGCAGCGGTAGCAGGAGCAGCAGCAGTAGAAACAGCCTCAACAGCAGCAGCCCCGGAGAAGCGGACGCGTAAGGAGGATGTCAAAGAGGTACGATGCCATGGAGGGTATCTAGACTGGGTTTGATTGAGTGTTCTTTACGCAAGAGGAGCCTGAGACCATCAAGGAGGCATTGCAGCGAAAGGGTAGGACTGAGTGGGAGGGAGCTATAAAATTTGAGCTTGCCTCCCACGAGGAGAATGGGACTTGGGAGCTCATCAACAGGCCAGAGGGCAAAAAAATGATCAGCTCCAAGAGGATTTTCTAGAAGAAAATCACCAAGGAGGGGACAGTGGAGTGGTACAAGGTGCGGCTGGTGGTGAAGGGATACGCCCAGAAGAAGGGTGAACATTACAACGAAACCTTCACACTGGTGGCAAAGTTCGCCTCCATCCGCTCCATCTTCTTGGTGGCGGCAGCGCGCGACTACGAAGTCCACCAAATGGATGTGAAAACCACATTCCTAAATGGTGACCTGGAAAAGGAGGTCCTCATGGAGGTGCCAGAGGGGGTGGAAGCACCGCCGGTAAAGGTGTGCCGGCTTTGCAAGGTTCTCCACAGGCTGAAGCAAGCACCATTCATGTGGTTCTTGAAAATGGACGGCTTCATGGCCGAGCTTGGCTGCAAGCATTGCGAGGCGGATCACAGCGAGTACGTGCGGAAGCAGCCGGAATTGTACCAGATCATTGTTCTCTACGTGGATGACCTCATCCTTGTGTCATCGGATTTGGGGGACTTGCTGAACCTAAAGCGGGAGCTGGGCGGTCGGTTCAAAATGACCGACATGGACGAGCTCGAGTACTACCTCGGCGTCGCCATTAAGAGGGACCGCAAGGCACGCACACTGGAGATGGGACAGGCAAAGTACATGCAAGAGGTGCTCCACTACTACAACATGGAGCAGTGCAATCCCATCAGCACACCCATGACCACCACAAGTGAGCTAAGCTCGAGCATGGGACCGAGCACGGAGGAGGAGAAAGAGGAGATGGCAGGTGTGCACTACCAGTCCGCAGTGGGGAGCATCATGTACCGCATGGTGACGACGCGACCCGACCTGGAATTTGTGGAAGGCCAAGTGAACCGGTATGTTACTGACCTGGGGCAGTGCATTGGCAAGTGATGAAGCGGATCCTCCACTACCTCAAGGCAAAAAAACAGTCGCGACTCATGTTTGGAAGGGGGCGCATGATGACTCCCGTGAGTTGGGTGGCTATTCTGATGCCGAATGGGCTGGTGACATGGATGAAAGAAAATCAATGTCGGGGGTATGTGTTTGTGCTTGGTGGTGCAGCAGTTTCATGGGAAAGCATGAAGCAGGAATGTGTGGCATGGTCCAGCACGAGGCGGAGTACATGGCACTCGCGGAAGCTCCAAAGGAGGTGGCGTGGCTGCGGCAGGTGCTAAAGGAGATCAGAGTGCCGTTAAGGAAGCCAACGGTACTCAATGTCGACAACATGAGTGCCATCAGCCTGACCCAGAACCCAGTGCTACAGAGGAGGACCAAGCACATCGAGATTCGGCATCACTATGCGTGAGACTTAGTGGCGAAGGGAGATGTGGCTATCGTGCATTGTGGCACTAAGCGCATGCTCGCCGACGCCATGACCAAGGCACAGCCCAAAGACAGGCACGAAGTGAGCTGCATGGAGCTTGGTATGCACTGTAAGGTTTTGAATGTTGCAGGTTCCAAGGACGTGGCATCAAGGCTGGGGTGCAAGGGGGAGATTGTTGATGTGTCGCTCCCCTTGCCATTAATGTCGTTGATCGTACTCCCTGCTTCGACCACTGGAGAGTGGTTGAATATATGATCTGACTTCAGATTTGGATTCCTTGGATTGTTCCATGCAAGATCGAGCTTTGAATCGCTCAATTTGAGGGAGTATTCAGAAATTTAGCCTGGTCCGAAGTTCGGGTGTTGGTACCCGCCATAGGTGGCGGGATAATCCACCGCCGGTGATCCAAGTTCAACTCCAATGACTCCCAAATGCATCAAGGCCATGAATGAAGCAACCGGAGGATTTTCCTTGACCAGGGTAAACTTCTACTTGACTTCTCGGTGAGGAAAGACGCTCCGACAGGTCATCGTCGAAGCGCCTCCCATTGCCTAGAGTGAAAGACAAGGTGGGCGGCTCCACCAAGGGTTACTTTGACGGCCGTAACTGGGGCTCTACTGCTCCAATTTGGGCGTTCTTGGATGCGTTGGAATTCTTAGATCACAGGCTACAGTTATTTGATGTTATCTTACTATGATTTTTAATACAAACGTGTTATTATTGAGTTCTACTGAATGCGACGTGTTCTGTCCACTCACATCCGTGATCCTTGTGCTAGACACTCTTCACCATTGGTGACCATTGGCTACCCCAAACATTAGTAGCGTGAACTAGTGTGAGCTAGGCTTCCTTGAGGGTTCCTCTACACCCACAAGTGCCAACATGTTCTATAATGAGTGCACAGATAGTTTGGTTTTATCACTTGTTTTTTCAGTTGCATTTTTACCATCCATCGTTCTGCATGGTGACAACCGGAGTGCTCTTGCCATTGTAGCGAAATCTAGTGTGGGGAGATTTATTGACCAATATAATGGCACGTGAAAACTTTGAAGTGGCCATACATTATTTTGAGCTTTGTCCCTTATCCGAGGATGCCTTAGAGTGGTATGCATGTGTGCATTGTTGAGCATCACGTTACACACTCATGTCATTTGCGCACGTGTATGGACATGCACACGAACCGGATCATGGGGGAGTGTTGAGGTATGAGCCATTCCCACCTAAAGCTTATCGGTACCACTCGATCGTGTCCATGCCCGTGTAGATCTGTGATGCGGACATAACTGGCAGAGGGGCGTGGCTGTGTGATCATCCATCCTTCTGCAGATGCAAGAGAGCTGTTGCTGCGTGGCGGAGACATGCAGGGGACTTTTGATTTTTTTGTGTAGCCTTGAGGATTTTTCCTCAGTGAACTGGACATGGGTGCAATATGCATGTTCTTGCTTGGTTTTTTCACCAGTGACTGTCTAAATAAGGCATGTGTGGAATCGTTACATTCGGCTCAAGATCATGCATACTCAATAACTGATGGTGCCTCATGTGGAGGTGTTTTCTCAAAGGTGCGGCTCAAACATTAGTTTTGGGCCAGTTTAGGATAAACTCGCTTGTTGTAACGTGCAGCATGATTGGTGCTTGCGGGAGCTTTTTATGATTTTGTGCCTGTTGATTCGCAATCCTCTCTGCATTAAGAATTCTTTAAAGACTATGATTATCTCCATATCCATAATCTTCTTTATATTGCGTGTGCCCTGATCGATGTTACGTCCCTGATGTATACGAGTCCTTAAAACTCGCAAGTGGAAAATTCTGTTCTTACATTCATGGCCCACCACGCAGTTGCTTCAGGAATTCTCCGCCATTCGGCCCAGGGCATTTTGACCAACTGCTATGACCTCTAGTGTTCCGTTCCAGAAGTTTGTGACAACTTTGACCACTTTCCATAATGGTTGACAGAAGTGTCGTGAACCATATCGATATTTCGAAATCGTTCGGTCGACTTCTCCATGCCATAGGACTTTTATAAATAAGCGTCAAGATATTCTCGAAGCCCCCGGCTTCTGTGCGGAGCTTGTCAAATCCGCCACTCACGGCGTGACCTCGCACGCGTCACTTGACTTGAACGCCAATGATCCGACTTTTACCTCATTCTCATTCTCGACATTGGATAAATGTGCTCGACACACATACCACTTGTCATCGAAGTGCACTTACTGCTCAATACAAATATCCATGTGTCCTAAACACCCGAATCGACCCGCATCTCATCCCTATGAACTGTTGAAATGGTATGCACCTTGTCCACTGCCTAGCTCGCTAGCTACACATACAGACAAGGCATGCACTGCTCTGTGGAGTACGTCCCCTTGGTCTGTTCTGAGATGGGCCTGGAATGCACTGCCCATAATGGGTATGTTCCCTGTGGCTCATCATAGGAACCATACCTTTTTGGCATGGTTGAATAGGCACCGGAGTCTCAAACGAGAGGTTGCGGGTTCAAACCCCGCAACGGCCGCAATTTTCTTTGTGGCCAAAACTGGGACAGGAAGCTTCTAGGAAGCTTACTAGAGCCTGGCTTGAGGATGACACTTGGCGGTCTAAGGACGCGCCAAGTAGGACTGTAGGTTGAGATGGGCTCGAGTGGAGCCACTACAAGCAGAAGCTTTAGCAAAGCTCTGCAAGTATAAAAGCATGTACCCTGCATGCATCCATTTACAGTTCTTGCCTTTGAGACTCCTTCAGAGTGTCCAACCAAAAGTAGACACTAAAGACCAACATGCGGACTTCATGACATTGCAAACCAAACGCACCTCAAGTGTGGATCCCTCGTTCGAGGGTGATATGTTATCTTGGTTGCAATACCAAGAGCGGTTGGCGGCCTCCCATGTCGGGACCCGTTTTCTAGACTGTTGCTATCCGGTGCATTGACATGAACCACCTTCATTCTGGTCATTGCAACACTTTTTATCTAAGCGCAGTGACGCTGGAGGGACAGCCACCGCATTGACTACCTGGCGACAACCTCGCACGAGTCTTTGGCGCATCTCCACCGTTCAGAAGATCGCAGACCGCGAGACGAAAGCAACAAACAAAGCGAGCACCCCCAGCAACGAGTAGCAATCCCCGGCGAGTATTCGGACGATGGCGGATCCGTAGCACATAAAGAACGATGCTGTCTAGTCCAACCAAGTAGCAGCACCAACCCTCACGACGAGTGGTTTAATACAGACGAACCCGACGGCCAATCCTGTGACTGGCCCCTCGGGCTCGGCAAACCTTTCGCCCACGTCTCAGCCTGTTGGGATGACACCTGGTGTAGAGGGAGGTACTGGTTGATAGGCGCGATTTAACGAAGACCTGTACCAGGAATTGTCGGGACTCAAGAGCCTCAACACCCATCTGTTCTAACAATCTAGCACGGCAATAGAGGAGCTTCAATTTTTGCGTGCGTAGGAAGTAGTGCTCACCGAGAGAAATTTACAACTCATGAGTGAACCCCAAATTTGACCACCACTCGCCAAGCCGTTCGATCCCGCAAACTCCAAGGGACCGAGTCAGGATGTGGCTAACGAGTTTGGAGGTGTATTTTATAGCTGTTGGGGTCAACGACGACAGAAAGAAAATTGACCTCATGGATTAGCTTTTGCATGGCACGGTTTTGAGTTGGTGGTTCAATCTAAAAACCATCCAACGGTAGCAGGAGACCAATGGAGCTGTATGAACGTCACTCGCGACCACTCTCACATCGTTGACTGCAGGCATACTACCTCTCAAGCAGATAAATCAGACGTAGCATGAGTCCCTCACGCCACTGGAAACATGGAGCAAATTTGCGTGCCCTGCACTTTCTTGCTTTGGAAAGCTGAACCAAAAGTCTGATACACATTACAGACTCCAACGTCAGTAGTCCAGCGTGGCGCAGTACGCCCGGTGTTTCCACGAAATCCTCGTCGACAGTGACCTCGTCCCCAATGAGCTCTCTTTCTATTACAACGATAGCCTCAAGTGAGACATCCGTTGAGCAATCACCATTTTTTTATCCAAGACGACCTTCCGCAAATGATCACAGTAGCCGACCGCATCGACAGTGCTGATTACAACGCTCGAATACGGGAATCCAACGGCTGGTGATCCCAAAGCCACAATCCTTATCGTGGTGGAGGAAAGTTGCAGTCGCCAGAGACCTCATCTCTGATGGAGATCAACACCAACAAACAAGGCAATCAACGGCTCTACTGGACTTGCAGAAAGCCTAGTCGTATCTCGCAAGACTGTCACAAGTGGCAACAGAAAGCCAAAAAGGGTGGGGGGAAGTTTTACAAAAAAGAGTGAGGAGTCCAGAAACGGCAAAGGGCAGGAGTAGAAGGTGAGGCTCTTATCCAGTCAACAAAAT
The DNA here is from genome assembly GCA_023375785.1 of Penium margaritaceum. Classification (NCBI taxonomy): domain Eukaryota; kingdom Viridiplantae; phylum Streptophyta; class Zygnematophyceae; order Desmidiales; family Peniaceae; genus Penium; species Penium margaritaceum. The sequence continues at coordinate 73,030 of SZWC01008375.1, read as the reverse complement.
CTGTGTTGACCGATCACCCATCTGAGCGGCTCACATGAGGGTTTTTGAAATTGCAAAGTTCAACAAGGGGTATGAGGGTACCAACTAGCGATATTGTTACGAGTGCAACCGAGGGGTTGTAAAAGTCGTATAACGGTACTGGCACTACTTGATGGAGGACTCTTCTCATAGTTTTGTCAGCAACAACATGGTTTAGAATCAGGGTTTGCAAACCAAACTGAGAGTATTCAAAGAAAAAACCGTCGACGGACAATTTCAGATCCGTCGACTTTGAGAACAACTTTGGCTGTAAATCGGAGATATACACGACGTAACGGTCTGGATGACTTGTCCAATGAGCCACCACAAAATCATCCTTGGGTGAGATTTCCTATAACGGCACAATCCACAAGTTGATTGGAGCAGAGCAGTCTACGTCAGCATTAGTGGAAGAAAACAACACCGGCCTCTGGTTGAGCGACCCACGACGCAGCGATGATTACGGGAAGAAGCAGAGGTGGAAGCAATAGAGGAAGTTGTGACAGCCACAAAATGCCAGCCGATATCTCTGGACGTGGCCAAGCAATACCTCAAATGCGGAGCTAAAGTGTAGCTAGTCCACGTGGAAGCAAGGGAAGCGAAAGAGATTGTAGCTGCTAGAGCAATACCAATAGAATCGACACCTGAGAAGTTTACAGTAGTACGAGGAGAGTTTGTGGAGCTCATCGAAAATTCTGAAGGAGTTTTTCCCAACGAACTATCCCGAGAGTTACCACCGCAACGCAATATTGACCATCAGATGAACCTGAAGCCGGACAGCAGAACGACGGTGAAAAGATTTCATCGGAGTAGTGATCACGAGCTGACCGAACTCAATGAGCTGCTGGAGGAGTGCCATGGCATTGGTGCTGGTGGGTACTCCGGCGAGGACAAGACATTGAGAAGCTCGAAACATACTTCTAGTGGGACAAGATGCAGACCGACCTGGCGACCTTCTGCAAATCAAGCGACACATGTCAGAGACAAAAATCTCGTCACACGCGGCCACCTGGTCTACTCCAACCCCCAATTGTTGCGACGGAACCGTGGGCCGACATCAGCATGGACTTCGTAACGGGACTACCCGCCACTCCCTAGGGGTATGACGCCATCCTTGTCGTGGTGGACAGATTTTCCAAAATGTCACACTTCATCTTGACAACGGCCGCCGTCACCGTAGAAAAAACATCACGGTTGTTTCTAAATCAAATCGTCCGGCTACATGGAGCCCCACGTACCATCATCAATGACAGAGACGGCCGCTTCACAAGCCATTTTTTGCAAGAGTTGATGACAGGCTACGGCAGTTGGATCCAGCTATTGACGGCGTTCCATCCTCAAACCAATGGAAGAATCGAGTGAACCAACTAAACGCTCGAACAACTTCTCCAAAGTTTATGTGAGACACACGACATTGATTGGACAGCAAGACTACCGACCGTCAAACTCGCATACAACCCCGCCACTTCTACCGCAACAGATAAAATCCCTTTTGAGGTGGTGTATAGTATGCTTCCCGCCACACCGGCAGGATTGCAAAGTCAGAGTAACATTCCTGCAGTTGCCATCCACCGCTGGGACTTCATAAGCATTTGGAAGGAAACATAGCAGACCCTTCCAAAGACACAAGCAACTGTAAAGTGGGTAGCCCACCGACATCGCACCGATGACATGTTCAGCACTGGCAATTGCGTCCTCCTCAGCTCTACAAATATCAAAGTTTGAGGACAAGACCTCACGAAAGTCAAACCGTGCTGGTTGGGACCATCTAAGATCAAGCGAAAGCAAGCACTAGTCGTCGCTCGACTTGGACTTCTTGACAGCATGGCGATCCACCCTTTCTTCCACATCAGCAAGCTCAAGCACTACCGGGACCCCAGTACGCACTTCCCCGGCCGAGACGTCGCACCTCCACCACTGGTACAAGTGGACAGGGGTACGGAGTACGTGATTGAAGATATCCTTGGAAATCGACGCCGTGGAAAAATGACGGAGTATTTGGTCAAGTGGCACTGCTACGACGCCGCGTACAACGGCTGGGAGCCCTTCGACAACCTCCGGGATGTTGATGATCTGATCGATGGCTACTTCTGTCATCACCGGTCTATGTCTGCTAGCACGCCGGAACTTCCCGGCTAAAAGGAGGGAAGTGTTATGTGCCTGACGTACACGAGTCCCTAAAACTCGCGAGTTGGCATGTCTGTTCTTATGTTCATGGCCCACTGCGCAGAGACTTGAACATTTTTTGCCGTTCGGCCGAGGGAGTTTGGCCAACTACCCCGAACTCAGGTGTTTTGTTCTATGAGCTTGTGACAACTTCTACCTCTTTCTAGAATGGTCAACATAAGTGTCTCTAACTATATCGACGTTTTGATATCGTTCGTTCCACTTCTCGACGCTGCTCGACTTTTAGAAAGAAGTGTTGAGATATTGTCAAAGTCCTCCCCGACTTCTCAGTGGAGCTCCTCATATCCGCCACTCAAGGCACGACCTCGCACACGTCGCTTGGATCGAACGCCGATGACGTGACTTATGCCTCGTTCTCATTCTCAGCATACATATGCTCGACACAATCGACACTTGTCATCGAAGTACACTTAATACAAATCATTCATTTGTCTCAAACACGCGAATCGTCTTGTGCCCCGCACCTCATTTTTATGAATCACCTACGTTCCACTCGGCTCAACAATTGACCGCGTGAGTGGTGAAAAAGCAGTGTTGCCATGTGAGCAGAAAAAGTGCTTGGAGACTTGCGAGTTATTCCTCAAGGGGTTAAAACGAAGAGTCATAAAAGGATCATGATGAAAGGGGATTATTCCATCTCCATGCTGAAGATAAAGCAATCATCATTGCTTCCTTTTATGTTGAGGGCTTGAAGGTATATCACTTTCTTTCCTCCATGAAATTTATTTTCAATTCCATTTGAATTTACCTCTGAACCTTAGATTATACAATTGAACGCAACATGGTTGGTCGACTGATGAACTACATTCACTTGGTGTAAGAGGAAAGAAAAGTAGTATCTTTGGTTCATTGAACAAAAAAAATTGTTTCAATACTTAACGATGAAGTATAGGAGTTTATCTGCCTTCGTCAATGTCTGTTATTTGATAAAGGGTTTATCTTTCCATATTTTTGATCTTTGAAACTCACTAATGAAAAAGTGCAGCTTAAATCTTCCAAAAGGTTCATGTAAATTTACCTGTTAACAAAATTCAAATTTCAATGCATCATAGACACCAATTTGATGTTTCGGGCTTAGCCCTATTGCTGTTATAGGTGCTGAGGTGGCCTCTCTTTCCTCCTTCTGAAAACGTATCTTATCCCGTCGGGATCAGTTTCAGGTCCGGGCTGTCACGCGGAGCTTTCGCTTGCACTGCTGTTTGCGCTCCGTCGTGTCGCGTTCCGTCCGCAGGCCGCGTGGCCCATCCTGCGTAGTGTGTCACTCCCGTCCTTTTTCCCCTACCGTCAGCGTTCCGCGTCCTTCCCTCACTCCCCCATTTGAAAAGAGGAAAGGAAGGCAGAGAGTTCACACTTCGACCGAAATTGTCGGAGTGAGCTCGACAGACAGGCTACACACGTGGCGCAAGGTTCCGCGCCATCAGGTGGTCCCAGACACGTCAGGCGGCGTAGGCCGGCTAAGGGCTTTGGGCCGCTCTCCAGCGGGGACACTCGCAAGTGCCACCGAGGAGGTGGACGCATGCTCTTCCTGCTGACTATCGGACAAGGCCTGAAAACGCCGACGCTTTAGGTCCGAAAGTGTCGGCGTCCTCTCTTTCCTTTTTAAACCATGTCGCGAAAGTTCCGGAAGATGCTTCAACGGCCTGACATCTCTGACCTGTCATTGCGGCCTGCCTTTTCTGGGCTGGCCCATCGTTTTTCGTCATACCTACCTAGGGGTTTGAACATTTGCAACCCTCGCAAAGCAGCCCACGTTTGCAGTCGCAAACCCACTCTCTCATAGGGCAGACCGCGTCACAACCCTGCCTGTTCCGATGTTGTGCCGTCGAATAGTCCGTATGGAATAAAACATGACCCCACTAACTTAGACTCTGCATTACATTCACGAATGTGGCAGGGATGCATGTACTGCGGTTTGCGATGCAAACGGGCAGCGTGTATTCTGGACGTCCTTAATCACGAGGCCTGAACTTCCAATGTACGTTTTAGATCCAAAAAAGTGGCAGCTCCCACTGGCAGGTCCCACCACGCTCAATGCGACATTCACCCGCAGTGGCTTACATCGATCCGTACTTCACGCTGCTACCCCTCCTGCTCACGTCACGTCGCTGACATTGCCGACGTTACCGGGACAGCGCATTCCGTGCCCTCCGTGCTGTTGGAGAATTTTAACGTGTTCCACCAGCTGCAGCTTGCTCAAATATGGCCAAAAACGTCCTTGGCTAAGGCTCAAACTCAAAACTGGGGTAGTTGGAAATTTTTCTTCACTGCTGTCATGCCCCTGGACTTACTGGCATACCCCCATGTGCTGGTAGGTTAAGCAGTTACCCTCCAACACTCACAAATGCGACTCGAACGCCCTGTTTCGGTTGTCGCGTCGCTAAGTTGCGGTTCGCTAAGAAAAATTCAAAGGTGCTGGACTTGCGCTGTCTGCGCTGGAAGAGGGGCGAGCACACGTGTAAAGTCAGAAAAGTCACGGCTGAAAAATGCCCGCTTGACTTTTCTGACTTACCGGTCAATCTTGCTGAATCAGCCCAAAGACTGCACGGTTGTCTTGTCGGCTCTTGCACATGGACAGTCCTCGTGCCCCATGTGCTCGAACTGCCTCCACCTGCGGTTTGATGCTCGTGCATCAATTTAACAGCCGGGTTTGGCCGTCCATGTGCGACCGATAGACCTGGTGCGCAATCATTGTGTCGCACGTTGTCCTCGCAAACGTGCAACCACACCAAAAAAAAAAACAAAAAAAATCTCTCACGCGTTGACTTGCCAGCTTGACCACCGGCAAGTCAACCCCCCCTCCTTTTCCCCCTTTTTTTTCCTTCTCTCTCGCTCTCGCTCGTCGCCTTCCACCGCGCGGTCAAGGCGGCCGGCGGGTTTCGCCACCTTCACTCGCCAACACTCCCACTTGGCGAACACGCGCCGGCATAGATCAAATGGTATCAGAGCCTTTCGATAGGCCATCGCCGTCCACACCGCTCTTGTGGGAGCTCGAGGGGGACGGGAGGTACCACCGCAGCAGCCATGGCAGCCGCTTCGACCAAGGAATTCAACGTCGTGGACAAGCTCGAGGGTGCTTCTAATTTCATCAATTGGAAGTAATGCATGCAGCTTGTGTTTGAAGAATGCGGGCTTTGGGAGGTCGTGAAGGGAGGCAAAACGACGCCGAGCTTGAGTGCGACATCGGTGCAAGGGTCGGCATCCACGACCTCCTCGCCGGCAACCCCGGCACGTGACAAGGAGGCCGAGATGAGCGCTGCAGAGAAGGAGAAGTTTGAGAAGGATAACCGTAAGGCCTTGATCCTTCTTGCCATGAACGTCATCCCCGCGCTTATGTCTTACATTCGCCCGCACAAATTGGCTCGTGATGCTTGGGGAGCATTGTGTGGATTGTATGAGGCGGGGCAAGTGGCTAACCGCATCATGCTTCGCGATCGCTTTCGCAAGCTTTGCATGGGTGGGAACGAGACCATGCAGGCCTACATCACCCGTGCCAAGGACTTGGCGGAGCAACTTGCGGCGGTGGACGTTGAGGTGGGGAACGACGAGCTCGTGCTCACGCTCTTGGAGGGGCTCCCGCAAAGCTATCAACCGCTCATCATCGCCTTGGAGGCGCAGTCGGTCGTGCTCCAACTCGAGGAGGTGACGGTCAAGCTCCTCCACGAGGAGATGCGTTGTCACTCCCGTGACACCAAGGGCAAAGACGCCGCATTTGTGAGCATCACCAACTTGCAGCCGAAAGACAAGAAGGGCAAGGCAAAGACGACCGCACCGCCAAAGAAGGGACAGTGCGCATGCTTCCATTGCGGTGCGACCGACCACCTCATCCACAACTGCCCCACGTGGAAGCAGAAATCGCAGCAACACAAGAAGTCGCACTTCTCCAAGGGAGGGTCTTCCTCCTCCAATGGTGACTCTTCAACCATCCGCGTTGCGCCGGCCGCCGAGAAGCTGTTCGTGCTCACGGCCACAGTCAAGGACAAAGCCTCGGATCAATGGTACGTTGACTCCGGTCCCTCGTGCCACCTCACCTCCCATCGTGAGTGGTTCGAGTCACTTGAGACCATCCTTCCTAAGGATGTTTTCATGGGAGATAATGGGGCCTTGTCGGCAGTGGGAGAAGGGACCGTGGGCTTTTTCACCAAGGTGGGGGATGAGGAACGGAATGTAAAGCTCACCAACGTACTTTATGTTCCGAAGATTGCGGCGAATCTTGTGTCCGTGAGCCAGTTGACGAAGAAGGGGTGCAAGGTGGAGTTTGATGAGAGGGGATGCAAAATCATGAACGAGGATGGTGTCCTTGTGTGCATTGCATCACTTGAGGGGAACCTCTACCACCTCTATGCGCATGTTCCGTCGGCGGTGGTGTGTACAAAGGCGTCGGTGGATGGTGATGCGGTGGGACACCTGTGGCATGAGAGGTTTGGTCATCTTGGGAGCAGCAACTTGAAGCTCTTAGCTTCGAAGGAAATGGTGAGTGGGCTGCCCAAGGACCTCTCATGTGCTGAAGCTGTTTGCGAGGGTTGCATGATGGGAAAGCAACATCGCGAGGCGTTTGGGGCGGTGTCAAAGCGCCATGCAACGCAGCCGCTTGAGCTTGTGCACACGGACCTTTGTGGTCCAATGAGTGTGCGCACTATGGGGGGTGCTCTCTACTTCATCACTTTTATTGATGAGGCCACCCGCTTCACCACCGTCTTCCTCCTTGCATCAAAAGATGAGTGCTTGACCAGGTTCTTGGAATTCAAGGCAAGGGCGGAGAAGGAAAAGGGGTCAAGCATCAAGGTGTTGCGCAGTGATGGTGGCGGAGAGTACGTCAACAACGCCTTCGAACGTGTGCTGATGGAAGCGGACATCAAAGCAGAGAGGACAGCTCCATACTCTCCACAACAAAACAGCGTCGCCGAGAGGTGCAACCGCACCCTCATGGAGGCCGCCCGGAGCATGCTCCACGGGCGGAGTGTGCCGCTTGAGATGTGGGGGGAAGCAGTGATGACCGCAACCCTCCTCAAGAACCTCTCCCCAACGAAGGCACTCGACGGCATCACACCGGCCGAAGCGTGGTCAGGCTACAAGCCGTCGGTGGTAAATCTACGGGTGTTTGGGTGCAAGGCCTTCGTGCACGTCCCCGACCAAAAGCGTAAGAAGCTTGACTCCAAAACCCGCCCATGCATGTTTGTGGAGTACGACACGGAGAGCATGGGATACCGGTTGTTCGACCCAAGCAACAAGAAGATTGTGATCAGCCGGGATGTGGTGTTTGAGGAGAAGGAGGGTTGGGGTCAAGTGGGAGCTTGTGATGATGAAGCTGTTGAAGTCTTCCCGCTCCTCCTCCCAAGTGCTATGGCTGTTGAGCAGGAACGTGAGACCATGAAGGAGCAGGAGGAAGGGGCAATCAACAAGGTGAAGTGCCTCTCCGACATCGCAACCTCCCCTGTAGCAGCAGATTTGGCACCAACCCCAGCAAAAACGGCAAGCACTGTCGATGAGACGGAGAAGGAAGCAACAAAGAGTGACATCGACATTGCAGCCGCGGTGCCGAGCCGCACATCCACGTGAAGCGGCCGTACCGTGAGGCCGCCAACTCGCTTCAGCCACGTCGCAGCAGAGTGTGCTCTTGTGGCAACCGTACAAGAGCCAACAACTGTTTTCGAGGCCCTGAACGGTGAGCATGCAGCAGAGTGGCGTGCGGCGATGCAAGAGGAGATGGACTCACTTGCAAAGAACCATACGTGGGAGCTCGTGCCGCAGCCAGCAGGCCGCCGGTGGTGGACTGCAAGTGGGTCTTCCGCGTCAAGTACAACCGAGACGGCACCATCGATTGCTTCAAGGCACGGCTCTGTGCAAGGGACTTCACGCACGTGGAAGGTATCGACTACAATGAGACATTCGCACCTGTTGCGAAGTTCAGCTCCATTCGCACCCTTCTCTCCCATGCTGCGTCGCAGGATTGGGAAATCCACCACATGGATGTGAAGAGTGCATTCTTGAATGGGGATTTGAAGGAGGAAGTGTTCATGACACAACCTGAGGGGTTTGTGCAAGAGGGAGGAGAGCAGCTTGTGTGTCGTCTTGTGAAGTCATTGTACGGTCTCAAGCAGTCTCATCGTGCTTGGAATGAAAAGTTGGATGAGCACTTGAGCGGTCATGGCTTCGTGCGGAGTGAGGCCGATCACAGTGTCTATGTGCAAGACAAGAAGGAGAGCTTTCTCATCCTTCTTGTCTATGTTGATGACCTCATCATCATCGCAAGTGCACTTGAGCCACTAACTCAGTTCAAGCAGGTCATGGAGGCGACGTTTGAGATGACAGACCTTGGCGAGGCCAAGTTCTTCCTCGGCATTCAGCTTGATCGTGACCGTGCCTCACGCGCCATCACGCTGAACCAGACCCACTACATCAACAACATCCTCGATAAGTTCGGGATGAGCAGCTGTGCACCGGCATGTACCCCAATGCCGGTGGGAACAAAGCTGGTCAAAGACGTCTTCGACTTTGCAGCAGATTCGTCGACCGAGTACCGGCGCGTGGTGGGCAGCCTGATGTACCTGATGGTGGCCACGCGTCCCGACATCGGCTTCGCAGTGGGAGCAGTGAGTCAGTTCATGAGCAGTCCCACTTCTGAACATTGGGCTGCCATAACGCATCTGCTCTGCTACATCAAGGGGTCAGCTGATTGGGGGTTCGTCCTTGGGGGAAGCAACGAGGACGAGAGGTTGGAGCGCTACACCGATGCAGATTGGGCATCGAATCTGGAGGATCGCAGGAGTATCTCCAGATACACATTCCTCTTTGGAGAGGGGTGTGTGAGCTGGTGCAGCAAGAAGCAGCCAACTGTTGCCCTCTCCAGCACTGAAGCTGAATACATCGCCCTCACACAGGCCACAAAGGAGGCCATCTGGCTGAGCCGCCTTCTTGGTGAAGTCGGCGTCAACACAGGTCCGGTGTTCCTCAACGTCGACAACCAAAGCTGCATCGCTTTGGCCAAGAACCCAGCATTTCATGCTCGTACAAAGCATATTGACATCCATTTTCACTTTGTGCGGGAGAAGGGAGCAGTTAATTTGGAGTATTGCCCTACACAGAAGATGGTGGCAGATTCCTTGACCAAGCCACTTCCAAAGGAGAGGCACATGTGGTGCTCTCAAGGCATGGGACTGTTTCCTAGCACATGATACCGTTTGCTCTATGCCGGCGTGTGTTCGCCAAGTGGGAGTGTTGGCGAGTGAAGGTGGCGAAACCCGCTGGCCGCCTTGACCGCGCGGCGGAAGGCGACGAGCGAGAGCGAGGGAGAAGAAAAAAAAAGGGGAAAAAGGAGGGGGGGTTGACTTGCCGGTGGTCAAGCTGGCAAGTCAACGCGTGAGAGGTTTTTTTTGTTTGTTTGTTTGGTGTGGTTGCACGCTTGCGAGGACAACGTGCGACACAATGATTGCGCACCAGGTCTACCGGTCGCACATGGACGGCCAAACCCGGCTGTTAAATTGACGCACGAGCATCAAACCGCAGGTGGAGGCAGTTCGAGCACATGGGGCACGAGGAATGTCCATGTGCAAGCGCCGACAAGACAACCGTGCAGTCTTTGGGCTGATTCAGCAAGATTGACCGGTAAGTCAGAAAAGTCAAGCGGGCATTTTTCAGCCGCGACTTTTCTGACTTTACACGTGTGCTCGCCCCTCTTCCAGCGCGGACAGCGCAAGTCCAGCACCTTTGTTGTTTTCTTAGCGAACCGCCCTTCCGGCGAACCGCAACTTAGCAATGCGACAACCGAAACAGGGCGTTCGAGTCGCATTTGTGAGTGTTGGAGGGTAACTGCTTAACCTACCAGCACATGGGGGTATGCCAGTAAGTCCAAGAGCATGACAGCAGTGAAGAAAAATTTCCAACTACCCCAGTTTCTTCACCTGCGCATCGGAGGGCTAGGGAATCAATTTTTTTGGTGTGTAATTGTGCCTCTATGTACACTAGGAGTGCCAGCTATATGAGGCACCACTCTTGTGTGTGAATTTATTCCATGTCAATCATTCGCTCCAAATTTTCCTGTGACCACAGTAACTTTGCCGAAGTGCCAAGGACTCCATAGTGCTCCATTGATGCTGAAATTTGGAGAGCACACTCTCTGAATCTCTGGCTTTCCAACGAGCTATCAAGCGCATTCTAAACCCATCATTTGATTGACCTACAAACGTCATTGCAGCAGTCAGAATTCTGCCCATATCTCTGCCAGATTTGGGACAGTGACCCAAGATCGATTTTTTCACGTGAGAATTCTTGCTCCAAGCCTATAATCTGTCATAATCAGTGTGCTGTGGCCTTGGTAGGACCTCATTTTTAACCAACACGTGCCTCTTTCCCTCCAACGGCAGCGGCAAGGCTTCGTCCTTGGCCTGCGTGACACCCCCAACTTTCTTCAGTCTTTGTGCACCATCAGACTACACGCACTTGATCCAGTACTCAGGTTTCCAAACACAGCGACTCCGACTGCCATAGCTCCCACCACCATGGCCCCCTTCGTGTTGAGCCACCTACATGGTGTCCAAGCACCAACTTTGGGCGCAGTGTTCCAGGAAGCTTCGTTGAAAAGCACCAGAGACGACTCTGTGAAGTCTTCGTCCACACCGTCTGAACTCTCCAACTCCAAGGAGGCAGACGAGCGGCCAACGAGCGGCCAGCAGGTATATTGCTGCTCTGCTGTCACATAGCTGATTCCTTTCCCCCTTCAATCTCCATTCATCCCACATGAACTAACTTTCTTACATTTTTACCATATTCTCCACGTCTGCAGGATTCTTGGTGCAAGGAGCTCCTTAAAATCTAAAACGTTCTCTGAAATCTGCATAGAACCTCTTGTAGCTTTGGTTGATCATTTTCCTTCATTGGATGGGTTTTTTTGTGAGGGGCCTTAGGAGCCTTGAACCTGGAACCTTTTTTATATTGTTCCTCACAATGTATTTTCCAAATTGCTTGGTGTTTGTTCTCGATTGCAGAGCACTGACCTGAAGGACCACGTCGACAACATGATTGCATGGATGGAGCAGTTTCGCGAGCAGGTCAGGAAAGATAAGGAGAGGTTCAAGGAGAGGATGGCCATGATCGCCCAGGCTAGAAGAGAGGGGGAGGAGAGGGTGAGGCACGAGAGGTTGAAGAGGGAACGTGAGGAGAAGCTGAGGCAAGAGGAGGAGAAGACACGCAAAGAGATGCTTGAGAAGGTCAAAGAGGCGGAACGTAAGAAGGAAAGACGTGAGCGTGAGGAGATGCAGAGGGAGACGGAGAGGCAGGCAGTGGTGGAGAAGAACAAGAAGGCTGCGGAGAAGTTGAAGGAAGAGCTTGAGAAACTCTTGTTGGAGGAGGAGGAGTGGAGTGCAGTGAAGGGAGAGGAGGTAACAGAACGACACCATCGTTGCTTGGATGTGCTCCAAGCGTTGGATGAGGTGGGGGAGAAGTATAGTGAAGATGATTACATATATGTGTGCAGTGTTGGCTGCATAGACGGGGACGGATTGGAGGTGGAGGTTGTGCAGGAGGAACAAGACGAGGAGGAGGAGAGTGAGGATGAGGAGGAGATACCTCTGGTCAGGCGGGAGCGGAGTACAGAGGAGCATGTACTTCGTCTGGCGCTGGACCTTGAAAAGGAGCAGTATGCTGTGGAGGATTACATCTACATGTATGTGCCCCGTGGTGCAAATCCAATGGAGGACAGGAAGGAGGAAGCAGGTGAGGTGTTTCTTGTTGCAGTTGAGCATGCAAGGGAGGAGAACACAGAGGAGCAGTGCATCCACCTTTCGGCTGGTTTGGAACCAAATGGAGTGGAGGAGGAAACCTGTGAGGAGGATCAGCACGAGGAATCGCCAGAGAATGTGCGGATGCAGAGTTCAATTGCAAAGGAGGTGCACGACGTGATGTTTCTTGACGCGCTTGACCAGGATGGGGAAGAGTACGCAGAGGACGACTTCATCTACGTGTGTAGACTTCCTGGAGAAATTGGGGAGCCGAATGGGACAACAGCAGAGGGAGAGGTTGAGGATTGCACTGAAGAGCAGCTTGATTCTCTGCTTGCTGGAAACAGTGTGAGCTGCAATCCTCACACCAGCAGTGGCAGGCTGCTGCTGGAGATGGCTGCCGCTGATAGCAATCTCCAGCCGCATCCTGTCGCTGCTGGGCTGGAAACTGCTGCCGGCAGCAATGTCCAACTCAGCAGCGCAGTGGCCGGATTTGGTGCTTTCATGAGCATCGCCATGCCTAAAGGACGAGTTCAGCAGATGGTGGATGATGGATTGCTTCTGAACGAGTTGCTAGAGAGTGGTGAATACTCTGACGATGACTTCATCTACTTGTGGAGCCATGGGCTCTCAGATGAAGACAAGGCGTTAGAGCAGCCTTGCCAGGTTACTCGTAGGACTAGCGTTGTTTCTGATGCAAATGTGTAGTGGCACCTCTGTTATGCTTGTCAATGAGATTCATTTGAATGAATATTAGTTTCCTGTTCTCTTTGTCCTCAACTCTCATTGTTCCTGAGTTAAAGTCTGCATCATTGTCTTGCACTTTACCAAGCATGATTGCCGGTGTGAAGTTGTGTGGGTTCACATGGAGAATGAGTCCATCATGAGAAGATGTACTATGCGAGTTTTCTGGAACTTAGTCAATCACTATAAGACAAATGCAATTTGGTTGCGTGAGTGCAAGCAACGTGGGCATTTCACCTTCTGTTGCAAAAGCAATACAAAGTGTGCTGGAGTGTGGATTTCAACACAAATGAGGATAAAAATTCGTTGGGGGAAGTTGAAGTCCACACATTTCTGGCTGCAATGAAATCATTCTGCATGGCACAAAGTTTGCACCAGAATAATCGTCGTGGCTCAACAATGTTCTTTACCAGGGTGAGCATGCAGTTGATCATACTGTTGTTGCCTTATCCCACTAACGTCTGGCTTAGAATCGCTCACACTCTAGATCAGCTTGTTCCTTGTGACTGCTGCCATCGCATCGCAGCCCAAACACACATTCCAGCACACTCACATGAGTGGTCTGAGAGGGATTGTGGTAGGGAAAGAGTCTCGGGGAATGAGAAAAGGAGATGGGAAAAAAATTGATCATTGAAGAAACACGGCAGCAGCACGTTTTCAGTGCAGATGTCAGCAAGGTGCACCCAGCGACCATCACCGACCATTGATCGAGCGTGTAGGTGATCTCCAAGAGCTTGGGAAACAGTGAAACACTCTGTGGGGAAGGGGAAAGTCCACAGAATCTTGGGAAGGAAGGGGAAAATACAATGGAAAAAATCTCTTCCCACAAACCTTATGGCTTCAGTGTATTCGGGAAAGACCTCGAACAACCTGACAGCAGTAGGGCTTTTGGGAACTGCGGGGAAGGAGCAAGCCATCGTCTTAATCTTGCAGTCTGACATGAAGTATGTGTGGTTACCCCAACACACTTCATGCGGCTTTCACCCTTCCAACCGTCAGTGGTGAAGCTGAGTGCAGATGTTACCTCTGAGAGCATGGTCTTGATGCGAGCCCAGAACGCTGCCGCCACAGTAATGATCATGAGCTTTGGTAGAAGAGCGTCTGGGTTTGCATGCAGAATTTCGTGCTGCAGCCACCGTGATTCCATTGACAAGAGCGAACAGTTCTTCTTAATGATATGCTTCCAGAAGCATGTCACAAAGTACTTCCTGTTGATACCTGCCCGACTGCCGCCACGTCCCTTGCGACCTTCGTATTCTCCGCGTTCAGAACACCACCAGCTGCGGCGATAGTTATAGCTTGGTCCGTGGCGTCCCTGAGAGCGATTGCGGCTGCCTCCTCCTTCAGCCGCTGGTAGATCTTCCTGTGCTTCTATCAGTAATGCTTCCACATGTTGATGGTGGTGTCCTGTTTCCACGAGTAGTTGGCAGGGCACAGGTTGCACTCTGCACGTGGGTCGTCGGTATTCTCGTTGTGCTTTGTGAACTGAGTCCAGATGACAGATGCTTTGCGCTTGTCCTGTGGCGGGACACGCTGCCATGGTGGCCTCATGGAGGAGGTTGATGTTTGTGCCTCGCGGTGAATCTAAGGCACAGGGGCAAAAGCGAATGAGGAGGAAGGCTCGTGAGGCCCCACGTGGCACCTATATTCCATTTTTTGAACTTATCATATCACTGTAGATTTATGCCTGAAACTAATTTAAGTTAGGATGCGTTTAGCATGTGACATAAAATGCCAGTGTGCAATGCATGTGTAGATTTCAACTCCAAACCATTGCCGAGAATGGATTCGTTGAAACATAATCAGGCTGTTTACAGTTTACAGGTTGCAGGTTACAGTTTACACGGTTTCTCAATCCTTCCATGACATCAATAAAAAACGGCAGCCAATGATGCCACGTGTATTCTACGGTGTGATGCCTGCCAATGAGGTACCTATACACATTCTGTGGCGCTCTCTTGCTCAGAAATATCAGCCGATGTGAGATGGCACACCGGCTGGCTTTGTGCATGTAGAGCTACAACAAAAACAACAATATTTGGAGCAGTCAAAGCAACACTAGCGGTAGTAGTGACATCAGCAATGACAGAAGCAACAACAGTTAAAGCATAGCAGTAGTGATAGAAACCACAACAGCTGCCACAGAACCCAAGACTCGGGCTAGACTGGGTTTGTCTGGGTTTCCATCTCTTTCAACACCTTTCATTTTATCTTTGAAGCGGAACTTTGGGGGTGGAACAATGGCCAAGAAGGCCATTATCATTGTTTCCACGCCCAATGGGGCAGGGAAATTGATAGCGGATGTTTTCAGGAAATGACGCTCAGCTGCTAAGAAACCCCACTCTCCATGTCAAAACGTTGGGTAGAGACCTCAGCCGTAACTCATGGAGCAAATGGTAAACAAGCGGAAGGGGCCGGATCACAAAATCAGCTCTGTATCAATGGAGGCGACGAGTCCGTACTCACTGGTGATAACCAACCTTCACGAATAGCACGCAGAGATCCAGTGACAATAGAACCAATAAAGCACCGCACTGGAGGAGATCATGCAGCTGCTGTTGATGCGCTTGGACGTTTCGTAGCAGCCGACACATGCAGTCGAAGTTGTCGCACACATGACAGATCTGTAGTCCACCTCGCATGACACGGCCACGTAATAGCATGTTTTGAAGGAGGAGTATGAAAACATTAGGGATCCGCTTTGAGATATGCTTTTCTTCATGAGCGCACTATACTCATCATCTGTTGCGACACGCCAGTTTGCTGCCTTGATGCTGCGAATGGATTCAGTGAAGGTGGCTGGGCCATTGGTGATGGTGAGGAAGAGGAGCTCGAGATTCGAGGAATCTATTTGTGGTGGAGTAGTGCACAGGTTCAGCCACTCCCTTGTTTTGTCTGCTTCTTTGCAAGCCATTCGAACCATCGTAGCTGCTCTCCACTGTCCTTTTGCACCATTGTTGAGGCGTACCAACCTTAGTGGGAGCTGCTAACAGAGCTTTTCTGCTCCTCATCGTTAGCTTTGATTACTGGCTCCTTCTTCTCAACTCCCTCCACATCCTTGTCATTGTCGCTATCACTGCCATCTTCTTCACCACCCTCTTTTGCTACCGGTTCTCCTACCACCTCTGGTACAAGTACGGGAGCGAGTGGAAATGTAGACATAGGGCCCCAAGTAAATCCCTTCACGTCCTCTTGAAAGACTGCATCACGGCTACGGCAAGATTGTAGAGGTGGTATCCTATGGTGTTTCAACCGAGGAAGGCTGCTTTCACCAACTTTGAGTCCAGCGTTTTTCGACAGCTGCAAGTACATGCACGAATGCGATACACCCAAAACATTTCAGATGCATCACTGATGGCTTGCAACCCACCCACACTTCCTCCGGTGCCGTTTGCGGCACATCACACGTGGGGCTCCAGTTTTTTAGATACACGACGGTGTTGACCGTTGCCATACAAAAGGTTGGCGGGAGCTCCGCATCTTGGAGCATGCTGTAAAAACGGTCCATGAGGATGTGGTTTACGTGCTCAGGAACTCCGTTTAGCCGTGGTGTTCCAGGTGAGGAGACCTTGTGACAGATCCCATGATGCTTGAGGAAGCTGCGGAAGTCACTGGAGAGGTACTCTCCTCCACCATTGGTGCAAAGCATCTTCAACCACCTGCCATTCTCAGTTTGTGCAGTATTAATCTAAATATTAAAAGCATCAAAGCACTGTTCCTTCTCTAACAGGAAGGAAATCCACCTCATCAATGAAAGTGATAAAGTACAACTTGCTGATCAAGAAATGTGATGGCATGATACCGCACAGATCAGAGTGAACACGTGTGAGAAGCCCAGCTGACCCTTTCCCTTCCCCCGTGAAAGGAGAGCGGACCTTCTTCCCTTCAATAAAGCTTTCATGAGTTGATACACTAGGCTGCTTGACTTCGTTGAGCTCCAGGCCGAGTACCATCTGTTGCATGGATGATGGCGCCAACGCGGATATGACCAAGCCGGCGGTACCAAAGGCCAATCTCGTGTTTTCTTTTCCTTGCCGCAAATGCTGAGCCGGCATCCTTCTCCGATGCCACATAGGGATGGCATAGGCAACCTTCATTGTCCACTGTTTCAAGTACATGGCCTGCAGAAGCAGAGATGGTGTAGCGACCATTCTCAAAGAGAACATGCATGCCTTCAGAAATGAGAGAGAAAACAGAGAGGAGGTTAGCTGCCAGCCCCGTGATATGGAGCACCCCTTCACAGGATGTTCCACGTGCTTATCCTTAAAAGAAGCACAAAGACAATCTCACTTTTCCCAACCGACATTTGTACATCATTATCTCCCATGTATACCCGACGAGGTTCAATGAAAGTGTAAAGGACAAACCACTCCCCGTAACACATCATGTTTCGCTTGGCTCACAAGTCCATGAGCGAGAATAAGGCGGTGTTGTCGGAGTCATGCAGGATCCGGATGGTGGTGATGATTCCACTCCCCCTATCTGCTGTGTTTGCAGAAGTGTTGGGCTGCTTTTCATTCCCAATCCAGCCTTAAGGTCTGCCTTCCTTTTCCGGTATTCATGTATCCAATGGTCCTGCATATTGTGGTAGTGGTAGTTATCCTTATTTTTCCCTTAACCCCCATTTTCCCTGGTTGGTGCAGCACCACCCCCTTGACCAGAATTGGTCATATGAGCAATTTCAAGACTGCTTCCATCGTCATCTCCCTTAAGATGCTCCTGAAACAACCAGCTCTCCTCCAAATCATTGAGGGAGAGCTTGTCGTCACACTCGTCCAAGGCAACAAAGAGAGGATTATAGCTTGTAGGAAGGCCGAGGTGGATGGTTAGCATGGAAGCATACAAGAAGCGCGACAAGAAGGCGCTTGCCTTGTTAGTGTATGCGCTTGCTCCGACGCATCGTTCACTCATTCAAGGATGCACGGAGGCCACGGAGGCCTGGAAGAAACTCTGTACCATCTATCAATCCATCAACCTCGCTAACCAGCTCTTCATCTTCAAGAGGCTCGTCACCCTCCGAGCCAACAAAGGCAACGACATCATGGAGATCCTACAGCAGATTGAGTCCCTGAGTGCCGAGTGCGTAGCCACCAGGTGGAAGGTCGAACCTCAGCTGCAAGCCATGATTCTCCTCCTGGCCTTGCCGGATAGGTGGAGTCCCATGAGCACCGTCATGGGCAGCTGGTTCGCCGACAAGCTGAAGTACCCGAAGGTGGCTGAGTACGTCCGTAATGAATGGATGCGGCATGGTGGGAGAGAGAGTGGGGCAAAATCAAGTTCCGCCTATGCAATCCACCCTCAAAGTGGAGGGGGAGGCAAGAAGGAGAAGGATGCCAAGAAGGGCACCAAGAAAGCCTCTACGCAAAGAAGGCCTCTACGCACGCAAGTGCCCCGGCAGGAAGTCAGACCAGCCGGGGAAAGCTAGAAAGAAGGACGACCGTGCAATGATGGCAAGGGAGTCCACTGACTTGACAGATAGGGTAGTCTCCATGACTGACTCCTTATCACCCCGCCACACGCAACGCAAGTGGGCGGCATTTGTCACCTATGGCACTTTAAAACGGTGCATGAAAGTGGACAGTGGCAAAACAGAGTTGGCTGCCGGTGAAGGCAACGTTCGCATCGAGGTGGATGTGGACGGAGAGGCTGTCACGAGCACAATTCATGACGTGCTCCACATGCTCAACTGAGTTTTTGGGGCAAATCTGCAGTCAGTGAGCCAGCTTACCGACAAGGGGCTCAAGGTGCTCTTCAACAAGAAGGAGGCCATCATCCGGAAGGAGGGGGATGGCGCGGTGAATGGACGTGGAAAATAAGAGGACGACTTGTACCTGCTACATGCAAAGATCCTCGGCAGCCGGATGGGGTCCCACGTTGCCTACCTCGTGAAGAAGGACGATGGAGACCTGGACCTATGGCACTGTTGCCTGTGTCACATCACTCTCTCAACTGTGAGGGACATGGCAAAGAAAGAAGTGGTGCGGGGTCTTGAGGTCAAGAGCCTCAACGCAGCCAGGGATGCCGTGTGCGAGCCGTGCGTGGTCGGCAAGGCGACACGGCAGCCATTTGATGGCAATAGGACGCGATCATTGGAAATTTGGAGGTGGTGCACACAGATGTGTGTGGACGGTTTGATCCCTCCATTGGTGGGACGCGCTACTTTGTCACCTTCATCAACGTCAACAGCCGCAAGCTCTACCTCTACATTATTAAGAGGAAGAGCGATGTCTTGTCATGCATGCAGGAGTTTTTGGCGGCAGCTGCACAGCAAACAGAATTGAAGGTGAAGGCGCTCCGGAGAGACAACGGCGGCGAGTACGAGGGCTGCTCGGCATGGATGAAGAGCAAGGGGATTGCATGGCAGAAAACTACGCCACATTCTCCATAGCAGAACGGCATCGCCGAGAGGGCAAACCGCACCATCCTCAATACGGTCCGGTCTATGTTGAGTGATGCTGGCCTCGTGCAGCGGTACTGGGGTAAGGCGGCACGGACAGCGGCGTACATCATGAACATGACGCCGATGAAGCTGCTAAAAGACACAGAATTCAAGGTGTGGAGGATGCCACAAGAGGTGAGGAGCGGGAGGAAGCCAACCGTGGCTCACCTCCACACATTCGGCTGTGTTGCACATGCTCTTGTGCAGGTATGGGAGGGGCGGGGCAAGCTGGACCCGCGGACTTGCCGATGCATCTTTGTCGGGTACGAGTGCGGGAGCAAGGTGTACCAGCTCGTTGACCCGCGGAGGTAGTCGATTGTGAAGAGTCACGATGTCAAGTTCAATAAGGCCAGCCGTTGGACGGACAAGGATGCGGGTCTCTCCAAGCGTGAGGAGTGGTTGCCACTCCTTGAGCGGGAGACACCGGAGGATCCAAAAGAGAGTGACGTCCCATCGGCTCTAACCGGCGGAACCATCCTGGGGATGGGGGAGCGGCTCATTTGCATTCAGCCAAGTCAGACAATGAGTCCGAAGTGCTGGCAGCAGTGGAGTTGAACGAAGAGGCGGGAGGTGAGCCCGCATCTCCATGGTCCCCGAGAAAGGGGGAGAAGGCCAGCGGTACGAGTGGCACCGCGAGGGGGCAGTAGCAGCAGCAACAGTGGTAGCAGCAACAGCAGCAGCGACAGTAGTAGCAACAGCCTCAACAGTAGCAATCCCAGAGAATCGGACGCGCAAGGAGGACGGAAAAGAGGTACAATGCCGCGGAGCACATCTGGACTGGGCTCCCTTGGGATTTCTTTGCGCAAGAGGAGCCCGAGACCATCAAGGAGGCGTTGCATCAGAAGGATGGGGCTGAGTGGGAGGGAGCTATTAAGTCTGAGCTCGCCTCCCACAAGGAGAATGGGACCTCACAGCTGATTGAAAGGCCGGAGCGTGCAAAAATCATCGGCTCCAAGTGGATCTTCAAGAAGAGGCTGACCAAGGAGGGGAAGGTGGAGCGGTACAAGGCGTGGCTGGTTCCAAAGGGGTACGTCCAGTGGAAGGGTGAACACTACAATGAAACCTTTGCACCGGTGGCAAAGTTTGCCTCCATCTGCTCCATCCTCTCTGAGGGGGCGGAGCGTGACTACGAAGTCCATCAAATGGATGTGATAAGCGCATTCTTCAACGGCCACCTAGACAAGGAGGTCTACATGGAGGTGCCGGAGGGGGTGGATGCACCGCCGGGGAAGGTGTGCTAGCTTCACAAGACACTCTACAGGCTGAAGCAAGTGCCACTCATGTGGTACCTGAAAATGGACGGCTTTATGGCCAAGCTTGGCTTCAAGCGTTGCAAGGAGGATCACAGCGTGTACGTGCGGAAGCAGCCGGGGTTGTACCAGATCGTGGTTCTTTACATGGATGACCTCATTCTTGTGTCATCGGACATGGAGGACTTGGTGAACCTAAAGCGGCAGCTGGATGGTCGATTCAAAATGACCGACATGGACGAGCTCGAGTACTACCTCGGCGTCGTCATCAAGAGGGACCACAAGGCACGCACGCTGAATATGGGGCAGGCAAAGTACGTACATGACTTACTCCGCCGCTACAACATGGAGGAGTGCAACCCAATCGACACACCCATGACCACCACATGTGAGCTGAGCTCGAGCATGGAGCGAAGCACGGATGAGGCAAAGGAGGAGATGGCAGGTGTGCCATACGAGTACGTGGTGGGGAGCATGTTGTACGCCATGGTGGCAACGCGGCCCGACCTGGCCTTTGGAGAGGGCCAAGTGAGCCGCTTTGTTGCTGATCCCGGGCCGCTGCATTGGCAAGCGGTTAAGAGGATCCCCCTTCATCTCAAGGTGAAAAAACAGTCACGGCTCGTGTTTGGAGGGGGAGTGCATGACAACTCCCTCGAGTTGGTCGACTACTCGTATGCCGACTAGGCTGGTGATATGGATGACATAACATCAATGGCGGGGTACGTGTTCGTGCTTGGTGGTGCAGCATTTTCATGGTCAAGCAGGAAGCAGGACTGTGTGGCACTGTCCAGCACCAAGGCGGAATACATCGCACTTGCGGAAGCCGCAAAGGAGGCGGTGTGGCTCTGACGATTTTCAAAGGAGATCGGGATGCCGCAATGGAAGCCGATGGTACTCACTGTCGATGACATGATTGCCATCAGCCTGATCCAAAACCCGGTGCTGCACAAGAGGACCAAGCACATGTACATCCGGCATCACTATGCACGAGACTTGGTGGCGAAGGGAGATGCGGCTATCGTGCATTGTGGCACTAAGCACATGCTTGCTGATGCCATGATCAAGGCACAGCCCAAGGAAAGGCACGGCATGAATTGCATGGAGCTAGGTCTGTGCTGTGAGGTTTGAAATGCCACAGGTTCCAAGGATAAGGCATCAAGGCTGTGATGTAAGGAGGAGATTATTGACATGGAGTGCCGTTGATCGTACTCCCTGGTTCGACCACTGGGGAGTGGTCGAAAACATAATCTGACTTCTGATTTGGATTCCTTGGATTGTTCCATGCAAGATCGAGCTTTGAATTGCTTAATTTGAGTAAGTATTTGGAAAGTTAGCCTAGCCCGAACTTCGGGTGTTTGGCGGGTGGAATCTGGTACCCGCCATGGGTGGCGGGATAATCAACCGCCAGTGATCCGAGTTCATCTCCAACAAGCTCCAAATACATCGGAGCCATGATTGAAGTGATCATAAGGACTTCCTTTACCAGGATGACTTTCTTCTTGACTTCTGGGCGGGGAAAGACACTTCGATGGGTCATCGTCGAAGCGCCTCCCGTTGTATAGCGTGCAAGGCAAGGTCGGCGGCTCCACCAAGGGTTGCTTTGACGACCGTAACAGGGGCTCTACTACTCCGATTTAGGCGTTCTTGGATGCGTTGGAAAGCTTAGATCACATTCTATAAGGATATGATTAATCTTACTATGCTAAGTAACAAAAACGGCATTTCAATTCAGATCTACTGAATGTGACGTGTTCTGCCCTCTAATATCCGTGATCCTTGTGCTCCACACTCTTCACCAAAGGTGGCAATTGCTTGTCCCAAAACATTGGTAGCATGCATCAGTGAGAGCTAGGCATCCTTGCGGGTTCCTCCACGCCCACTAGTGCCAACAGCACATTCCCTCTTGATTGAGTCTTCCTTGACGGAGGCCATGGAAGAGGCCAAGGCGGTTCTTCGGACGGCTTACAGGATGAAACACCACGGTTTTGAACTTTTTATCTTTGGATGGAGATCGTGTGTGACCGTCAAAATCGAACACATGTGCTTCATCAGATGCGCTGCCCGGTTTGTGGGAGCAGTTTGGAGACTTACAGGGGACAGTTCTATAACCTCCACTCCCATCACATTAGAACAACAGGATGCCCTGAGGGTGGATAGTCCAGTACATTTGGAAGCGACAGTGGGTGACCTTATAGCTGCGCATCATTTGTTCTCTCATATACCTGGCCACTACCACTTAACCATACATTGCCTTTCCATCAATTGCCTCTTTGAGCTCTCACAGTATGCACATGCAATACTCCTGCATGCAGCAGTACAAATACTTGGTACGTAATCGACACACCGTATCTTGGATTATGCTTCAATCGGGAGTGCTTACTGATGGTTTACGGGCATACAAATAAGGACAGGGCCTGGACTCCTGATGGAGAGATTAGGAAAGGCTACATGTATTCAATTGGTGACACTGCTATGTCATGACATAGTGGCATTGCAAGAAGCTTCTTAGAAGCATAGTATGTTCTGTTGACATGGTCTGTCCCTTGCCATGAGCGCCGTTGATCATACTCCCTGGTTCGACCTCTGGGGAGTAGTCAAAAACGTGATCTGAATTTTAATTCAGATTCCTTGGATTTTGCCATGCAAGATTGAGCTTTGAATCCCTCGATTTGAGTGAGTATTCAGAAAGTTAGCCTGACCCAAAGTTCGGGTGTTGGACGGGTGGAATCTGGTACCCGCCATGGGTGGCGGGATAATCCACCGCTGGTGATCCAAGTTAAACTCCAACGACCCCCAAATACACCAGGGCATTAAAGGAAGCAGCCAGAGGAGTCTCCTTGACCAGGATGAACTTCTCCTTGAATTCTGGGCTAGGGAAGGCACTCCGACGGGTCATTGTCTAAGCGCCTCCCGTTGTCTAGAGTGCAAGGCAAGGTGGGCGGCTCCACCAAGGGTTACTTTGATGGCCGTAGCACGGGCTCTACTGCTCCGAATTGGTCATGCTTGGATGTGTTGGAAAGCTTAGATCACAAACTATAAGGATCTGATGTTACCTCACTATTCTAAGGAACCAAAGCGTATTTCGATTCAGTTCTACTGATGCGATGTGTTATTTCCACTCACATCCATGATTCTTGTGCTCCACACTCTTCACCATTGGTGTCCATTGGCTGCCCCAAACATTTACGTGTGTAGACTTCCTGGAGAAATTGGGGAGCCGAATGGGACA
Organism: Penium margaritaceum; assembly: GCA_023375785.1. Taxonomy (NCBI): domain Eukaryota; kingdom Viridiplantae; phylum Streptophyta; class Zygnematophyceae; order Desmidiales; family Peniaceae; genus Penium; species Penium margaritaceum. Next base: position 49,450 of record SZWC01008375.1, on the reverse strand, counting down.
ACAGCAAAGGGAGAGGAGGTTGAGGGTTGCACTGAAGAGCAGCTTGATTCTCTTCGTGCTGGAAACAGTGCGAGTTGCAATCCTCACACCAGCAGTGGCAGGCTGCTGCTGGAGATTACTGCCGCTGATAGCAATCTCCAGCCACAGCCTGCCGCTGCTGGGTTGGAAATTGCTGCTGCAGGCAGAAATCTCCAACTCAGCAGCGCAGTGGGCGGATTTGCTGCTGTCATGAGCATAGCCATGCCTACAGGACGAGTGCAGCAGATGGTGGATGATGGATTGCTGCTGGACGAGTTGCTAGAGAGTGGTGAATATTCTGAAGATGACTTCATTTATATGTGGAGCCGTGGGCTCTCAGATGAAGACAAGGCGTTAGGGCAGCCTTGCCAGGTTACTCGTAGGACTAGCCTTGTTTCTTATGCAAATGTGTAGTGGCACCTCTGTTATGCTTGTCAATACGATTCATTGTTTGAATTCTGAATGAATATTAGTTTCCTGTTCTCCTTGTCCTCAACTCCCGGTGTTTGTCTTGCACTTTAACAAGCATGATTGCCGGTGTGAAGTTGTGTGGGTTCACATGGAGAATGAGTCCATCACGAGAAGATGTACTATGTGTGTTTTCTGGAACTTAGTCAAATAACTATAAGACAAAGGCAATTTGGTTGCGTCACTCGCCCAAGTACGCCTTCTGAATAAGGCTGATAAAGGCAAAGAAGAGAGATATGTGAGTGTAAGCAACGTGGGCATTTCACCTTCTGTTGCAAAAGCAACACAAAGTGTGCTGAAGTGTGGCCTTCAACACAAATGAGGATAAAAATTCGTTGGGGGTAGTTAGAGTACACACATTTCTGGCCCCAATGAAATCATTCTGCATGGCACAAAGTTTGCACCAGAATAATCGTCTGGCTTGCAGTTGATCATACCGTTTTTGCCTTATCCCACTGACGTCTGGCTTAGAATCGCTCACACTAGAGATCAGCTTGTTCCTTGTGACTGCTGCCATCGCATCGCAGCCCAAACACACATTCCAGCACACTCACATGAGTGGTCTGAGAGGGAGCGTGGTAGGGGAAAGAGTCTCGGGGAATGAGGAAAGGAGATGGGGCAGTAAATTGATCAGTGAAGAAACACGGCAGCAGCACATTTTCAGTGCAGATGTCAGCAAGGTACACCCAGCGAACATCACTGACCATTGATCGTGCGTGTAAGTGATCTCCAAGAGCTTGGGAAACAGTGAAACACTCTGTAGGGAAGGGGAAAGTCCACAGACTCTTGGGAAGAAAGGGGAAAATACAATGGAAAAAATCTCCTCCCACAAACCTTATGGCTTCAGTGTATTGGTAAAGACCTTGAACAACCTAACAGCAGTAGGGCTTTTGGGAACTGCGGGAAAGGAGCAAGCCATCGTCTTAATCTTGCAGTCTGACATGAAGTATGTGTGGTTACCCCAACACACTTCATGCGGCTTTCACCCTTCCAACCGTCAGTGGTGAAGCTGAGTGCAGACGTTACCTCTGAGAGCATGGTCTTGATGCGAGCCCAGAACTCCGTGATTCCATCGACAAGAGCAAACAGTTCTTCTTAATGATATGCTTCCAGAAGCATGTCACAAAGTACTTCCTGTTGAAGACCTGCCCGACTGCCGCCACGTCCCTTGCGACCTTTGTATTCTCCGCGTTCAGAACACCACCAGCTGCGGCGATATTTATAGCTTGGTCTGTGGCGTCCCTGAGAGCGATTGCGGCTGCCTCCTCCTTCAGCCGCTGGTAGATCTTCCTGTGCTTCTCACGGCAATGCTTCCACATGTTGATGGTGGTGTCCTGTTTCCATGAGTAGTTGGCAGGGCACAGGTTGCACTCTACACGTGGGTCGTCGGTGTTCTCGTTGTGCTTTGTGAACTGAGTCCAGATGACAGATGCTTTGCGCTTGTCCTGTGGCGGGACACTCTGCCATGGTGGCGTCATGGTGGAGGTTGATTTTTGTGCCTCGCGGTGAATCTAAGGCACGGGGGCAAAAGCGAATGAGGAGGAAGGCTCGTGAGGCCCCACGTGGCNACATCATATGAGGTGTTCATGTGACTACACTTGTTGATGAGGCAATGCCATCTATGCTGACGGGGCAGCCTCCTACCTCGTTATCGGTGTCGTGCATGAAAGTAGGACCTTTCCGACTCGCATACTGCCGGAACACAAATCATGTGCTTGCAACCTCCTCCTGTGTTTGAACCAAACCGGCACATTTTCTTTGCCCCCCACCCCCTCTCCCAGCCCCGGGTACACAATCCGTGGATTGCTGAATCGAATCTCCGCATAGATCCGGATCTGCGATCCACAGGTCAGATCTATGGATTGCAACATTCTGTATGCATCCTTTTCTGGAAACACAGCCCCCAGCCTAGGGAATACTTCCAGAGATTAGGCCCAGGACCATCAGAAGCCTCTCAAGACATGGTATTCAGTGCCCACATCAATTTCAGGCCCAAAGCTAGCTGGTTCAGCGAGGCCAGCGGCACTGGCGATCGTCAGCTGACAACACCAGCGGCCGGCAGAGGGTGTCAAACGCAACAGCCAGCATGACGGCGGCTGATGCCTGATGACATCATCAACAGCTGACTACTGCCGCTACTGGCATGCTGACGTTAGCAGCCGCAGCAATAGAAATGGAAACAACAAAAAAACTTACAGAAGAAGGAGTGACATCAGTAGCATCTAAAGCAACACCAACAATAACAGCAATCGTAACATTCGAAGCAAGAGTAGCAGTAGTGGTCACATCAGCAATGATGGAAGCAACAACAGTAAAAGCATAGCAGTAGTAATAGCAACCACAATAGCTGCCACAGAACCAAGGACTTGGGCTGGACTGGGTTGGTCTGGGTTCCACTCTCTTTGACCACCTTTCATCTTATCTTTGGAGGGGATCTTTGGGGACGGAACAGTGACCCAAAAGGCCATCATTGTTTTTTTCCACACCCAATGGGGCAGGAAAATTGCTGGCGGATGTTTTCCGGCAATGACGCTTAGCTCCCAGCTGCTAAGCAACCCCACTCTCCATGTCCAGTGGGGGTTTTAAATGTCAAAACGTTGGGTAGAGACCTCAGCCGTAACTCATGGCTCAAATGGTAGACAAGGAGAAGGGGCCGGATCACAATATCAGCTCTGTATCAATGGAGGCGACGAGTCCTTACTCACTGGTGATAACCAACCTTCACGAACAGCACGCAGAGGTCCAGTGATAATAGAACCAATAAAGCACCGCACTGGAGGAGATCATGCAGCTGCTGTTGATGCGCTTGGACGTTTCGTAGCAGCCGAAACATGCAGTCGAAGTTGTTGCACACGTGACCGATCTGTAGTCCACCTCGCATGTCTCGGCCACGTAATAGCATGCTTTGAAGGAGGAGTAGGACAATACTAGAGATCCGCTTTGAGATATGCTTTTCTTCATGAGCGCACTATAATCCTCATCTGTTGCGACACGCCAATTCTCTGCTTTGATGCTGCGAATGGATTCAGCGAAGGTGGCTGGGCCATTGGTGATGGTGAGGAAGAGGAGCTCGAGATTCGAGGAATCTATTTGTGGTGGAGTAGTGCACAGGTTCAGCCACTCCCCTTCTTGTGTTTGCTTCTTTGCAAGTCTCTCGAACCATTGTAGCTGCTCTCCACTGTCCTTTGCACCATTGTTGAGGCATACCCACCTTCGTGGGAGCTGCTCACAGAGCTTTGCTGCTCCTACTCGTTAGCTTCGATTACTGGATCCTTCTTCTTCTCAACTCCCTCCACATCCTTGTCATTGTCGCTATCACTGCCATCTTCTACACCACCCTCTTTTGCTACCGGTTCTCCTACCACCTCTGGTAAAAGTACGGGAGCGAGTGGAAATGTAGATATCGGGCCCCAAGTAAAGCCCTTCACGTCCTCTTCAAAGACTGCATCACGGCTACGGCAAGATTGTAGAGGTGGTATCCTATGGTGTTTCAACCGAGGAAGGCTGCTTTCACCAACTTGGAGTCCAGCGTTTTTCGGCAGCTGCAGGTACGTGCACAAATGCGATACACCCAAAACATCTCAGATGCGTCACTGATGGCTTGCAACCCACCCACGCCTCCTCCAGTGTCGTTTGCGGCACATCACGCGTGGGGCTCCAACTTTTTAGATACACGACGGTGTTGACCGTTGCCATGCAAAAGGTTGGCGGGAGCTCCACATCTTGGAGCGTGCTGTGAAAACGGTCCATGAGGATGTGGTTTACGTGCTCAGCCACTCCGTTTAGCTGTGGTTTTCCAGGTGAGGAGACCTTATGACAGATCCCATGATGCTTGAGGAAGCTGCGGAAGTCATTGGGGAGGTACTCTCCACCGTCGGTGTAAAGCACCTTCAACCACCCGCCACTCTCCATTTGTGCATTAGTAATCTAAATACTAAAAGCATCAAAGCACTGTTCCTTCCCTAACAGGAAGGAAATCCACCTCATCAACGAAAGTGATAAAGTACAACTTGCTGATCAAGAAATGTAATGGCATGATACCGCACAGATCAGAGTGAACACGTGAGAGAAGCCTAGTTGACCCCTTCCCTTCTCCCGTGAAAGGAGAGCGGACCTTCTTCCCTTCAATAAAGCTCTCATAAGTCGATACATCAGGCTGCTTGACTTCCTTGAGCTCCAGGCCTAGGACCATCTGTTGCATGGATGATGGCGCCAACGCCAAGATGACCAAGCCGGCGGTACCAAAGGCCAATCTCGGGTTTTCCTTTCCTTGCCGCAAATGCTGAGTCAGCTTCCTTCTCCGATGCCACATAGAGATGGCATAGACCACCTTCATTGTCCACTGTTTTCATGGCCTGCAGAAGCAGAGATGATGTAGCGACCATTCACAAAGAGAACATGCATGCCTTCAGAAATGAGAGAGAAAATAGAGAGGAGGTTAGCTGCCAGCCCCGGGACATGGAGTACCCCTTCACAGGATGTTTCACGTGCTTGTCCTGAACAGAAGCACAAAAGAAAATCTCACTGTCCCCAACCACCATTTGCACATCATTATCTCCCATGTATACCGGACGAGGTTCAATGACGGTAAAGAGGACAAACCACTCCCGGCAACACATCATGTTTCACTTGTCTCACAAGTCGATGATCAAGAATAAGGCGGTGTTTTCGGAGTCGTGCAGGATCCGGATGGTGGTCATGATTCCACTCCCCCAATCTGCTGCGTTTGCGGAAGTTTCGGGCTGCTTTTCCAATCCCAACCAAGCTGCAAAGTCCGCCTTCTTTTTCTGGTATTCACGCATCCAATGGTCCAACATCTTGTAGTAGTGGTAGTTATCCTTGTTTTCCCTCATCCCCCATTTTCCCTGGTTGGTGCAACACCACCCCCAGACCAGAATTGGTTATATGAGCAACATCAAGACTGCTTCCATCGTCATCTCCCTTACAAAGCTCCTCAAACAACAAGCTCTCCTCCAAATCATTGAGGGAGAGCTTGTCGCCACACTCGTCCAAGGCAACAGAGAGAGGATTATAGCTTGTAGGAAGGCCAGAGAGGATGGTTGGCATGAGCACATGCTCCTTGACAGGGTCCTCAATATGAGCAAGCTGGCAGGAAAGAGAATTCACCATGTTGATGTAGTCAATCATGGATCCAAACTCATCCATCTTCATAGTGTGCAAGTGGTGACACAACTGCATGTTCATATGGTTAAACTGGAAAGAATAAGTGAAATCAAGCATTTTTCAAACATCGTTTAGTGTGAGGATATCATGGACAACTCGTTACTGTCGTTCGGCAAGGTAGAGGTAGATGGTGACAAGGAAACCATCACGTTTCTTACGGTAGGTACGGGCCTCACCAGAGAAGAGAGAGAGAGAGAGAGAGAGAGAGAGAGAGAGAGAGAGAGGGAGAGAGAGAGAAAGAGAGAGAGAGAGAGAGAGAGAGAGAGAGAGGGAGAGAGAGAGAAAGAGAGAGAGAGAGGCTTTAACCAAGCTCCAAATACCCTTCTCCATCAGTACCATCTTCATGTTGTTTCTCTAGTTGAAGAATTTCTTACCTTCAAACTTGGCGATGTTGATGTTGGCCACCACACAAGCAGATGTTTCCACGTAGCTACAAGCGATGGCCCTCCTCATGGGCCTTCCTGACAGTTGGAGCCCTCTCATTAACATTTTAGGAGGATGGACAGAGGACAAGCTCACCTATGGCGTGGTTGTAGAGTGTGTGCATCCGCAATGAGGCACAGAGACGGAGTTGCGGGGAGTCATTGTCTTCCTCATCAACCTTTGTCCCCAAAATACGTGGTTGCGGAAGTGGGAGCAAGGGAGGTGGCGGGCATGGCGGCGGCAAGAAAGGCGTTAAGAAGGATACGTATTGCAACTACGGCAAGGAGGGCCATTGGGCCCGTGTGTGTACCGAGGAGGTAAATTTTGCGGCAAGGATGCCAAGGGCAAGAAGGCGCTTCTCAATGGCACTCAGAACCATTACTTCAAGAAGATTAACCGGCGATGCCTTGAATCCCCAAGTGAAGGAGTGAAGGAGTGAAGGAGTGAAGGAGCACTCAGGCCGAGAAGGTCGCGTTTATCAACTACACCAAGTCCAAAAAGTCCATGGTGGTCGCGAATGACAAGGTTTAACCGGCGGCTGGTCAAGGAGATGTGGACGTGGAGATAGTGGTTCATGGAAAGTGGGTGCAGCATGTCATGAAGAACATGCAGTACATACCTGGCTTGGCTGACATTCGAAGTGTCAGTAGCTTGATGGACAAGGGGTACGAGGTGCTCCTCAGAAAAAAGGGGGCAGTCGAGCGGAAGAACGGAGGCAGCGAGACCGTGCTGGAGGCTAAACATGAGGGAGATCTCTACATCATGGAGACCAAGGTGATCCCCGTGACGACAGATTCGTCAGACTTGCAGAAATGCACCATCAACCTAGCCAAAGGAGGGGGAGCTGATCTGGAGCTCTGGCACCGATGAATGGGGCATTCCTCATCTGCAGCTGTGAAGGATATGGTGAAGTGTGAGCTGGTACGCGGCCTTGTTATCAATGGTGCAGAAGAGGTGACGGCTACAGCAGTACAAAGAAAGTGCAAGCCTTATATTTTGGACAAGGCGCAGCGCAACGAGAATGTGAATCGTGCCTCGGACATGTTGGAGTTCGTGCACATCAACGTGTGCATATGTGTACTTCATGAAGTAGAAAGGCGATGTCCTGGACCGGCTGATAGAGTATGTCGTCACGGAAGAGAGGCAGACTGGCCGCAAGGTCAGAGCGCTATGTAGCTACAATGCTGCAGAGTACATGGGCTGTAGCAAGTGGCTGAAGCAGCAAGGCATAAAATGGGAACAAACAACATTTTCTTTGCCTCAATCTAATGGTGTTGCGGAGCGGACAAACCAGACGTTGTTGAACATGGTGCGAACCAGACATTCTTGAACATGGTACGGTAGGTTGAGACAACACCTTTGTATCTGTGGGCTGCATGACTACGACATCTGCTCTATTTGGCGTTTAGGCCCAACACAAGTAAGAGCTGTACAAGATGGATGTGAAGATTACGCTGCTCCATGGCACTTGGACGAGGAGACCTATTTGGTACAGGCATCCGGAATCAAAGTCAATGAAAACTTTCTACGCTTGCACAAGGCCTCACATAGCCTGTGAACTACGCACCTTGGTACTGAAATGTGCAGATTTTGTGTAGAGTGACGCCAAACTGTATTTCTGCCAGACAACTACACAATTCACATCCATCCTAGTTATGCACATGTTGACATGGTGTACCCCTTGCCATGAGTGCCATTGATCGTGCTCCCCGTTTAAAGAAATGAAGAGTGGTCGAACACCTGATCCAACTTAAAACTTGGATTGCTTGGAATTTTCCATGCAAGATCAAGCTTTGAATCGCTCAATCTGAGTAAGTATTCAGAAAGTTAGCCCTAGCCCGAAGTTAAGGTGTTTGGCAGGTGGAATCTGGTACCTGCCATGGGTAGCAGGATAATCCATCGCCAGTGATCCGAGTTCGTCTCCAACGAGCTCCAAATCCACCAGGGCCATGAATGAAGTAACTAGAAGGACTTCCTCGACCAGGATGACTTTCTTCTTGACTTCTGGGTGAGGAAAGGCGCTCCGACGGGTCATCATTGAAGCGCCTCCCGTTGCTAAGCGTGCAAGGCAAGGTGGGCGGCTCCACCAAGGGTTACTTGGATGGCCGTAGCAGGGGCTCTACTGCTTCGATTTGGGTGTGCTTGGATGCGTTGGAAATATTAGATCACAAGTTATAAGGATCTGAAGTAGTCTTACTAGTAACAACATCGTGTTTCCATTTAGATCTACTGAATGTGACGTGTTCTACCCTCTCACATCCATTATCTTTGTGCTTCATACACTTCAGAAAAGGTGTCCATTGGCTGCCCCCAAACATTGGTAGCGTGCATCAGTGAGAGCTAGGCATCCTTGAGAATGCCTCCACACCCACTAGTGCCAACAAAGGTTTATGGGCCCACGTGCCTAGAAGAACCCTAGCTCTACAACGTTCACGCTACCGCCACGCGCCATGGCACCGACGAGAAAGAGAGCATCGGCGTGGCATCGAAGATCCATGGGCTTGGCTTCCACTTGTGGAGGTGGGAGTTCAGGTCTTCCTCAATGACAAGGGCCTGCTTTAGCGGTAAAGAATCTGCCCCTCCGGATACCGCGACGCCGGAGGAAGTGGAAGCATACAAGAAGCGTAACAAAACTGTGCTTGCCTTATTAGTGTATGCTCTTACTGCAACGCATCGTTTACTCATTCAAGGATGCACCAAGGCCACCAAGGCCTGGAAGAAACTCTGTACCATCTATCAATCCACCAACCTTGCTAACCAGGTCTTCGACTTGCAGAGGCTCGTCACCCTCCGAGCCAACAAAAGCGACGACATCATGGAGATCCTGCAGCAGATTGAGTCGCTGAGTTCCGAGTTTGTAGCCACCAGGTGGAAGGTCGACCCTTAGCTGCAAGCCATGGTTCTCCTCGTGGCCTTGCCGGACAAATGGAGTCCCATGATCACCGTCATAGGTGGCTGGTCCGCTGATGAGCTCAAGTACCCGAAGGTGGCAGAGTACGTCTGTAATGAATGGATGTGGCATGGTGGGAGAGAGAGTGGGGCAAAATTAGATTCCACGTATGTCATCCACCCTCAAGAAGGAGAAGGGTGCCAAGCAGGGTACCAGGAAAGGTGACAAGAAGGGGGAGTGCTATGCTTGTGGCAAAGAAGGCCACTACGCATGCAACCGCCCCAATAAGAAGTCGGACCAGCCGGGGAAAGCTGGAAAGAAGGACGACCGTGCGTTGATGGCAAAGGAGTCCACTGACTTGACAGATTGGGGAGTCTTTGTGATTGACTCCGGATCGGGCCGCCACACGCAATGCAAGCGGACGGCATTCTTCACCTATGGCGCCTCAAAACGACGCATGACGGTGGCCAGTGGCAAAACTGAGTTGGCTGCCTGTGAAGGCAACGGTCGCATCGAGGTGGATGTGGACGGGGAGGCTTTCACGAGCACAATTCATGACGTACTCCACATGCCCAACTTTGGGACAAATCTGCTGTCAGTGAGCCACCTTGCCGACAAGGGGCTCAAGGTGCTCTTCAAGATGAACGAGGCCATCATCCAGAAAGAGGGGGATGGTGCGGTGATTGCACATGGAAAGCAAGAGGACAACTTGTACCTGCTATGTGCAAAGATCCTTGCCAGCCGGGCGGGGTCCGACGTTGCCCACCTCGCGAAGAAGGACGATGGAGACCTGGACCTATGGCACCATCACCTGTGTCACATCGCTCTCTCAACTGTGAGGGACATGGCAAAGAAGGAAATGGTGCGCGATCTTGAGGTCAAGAGCCTCAACGCAGCCAAGGATGCCATGTGCGAGCCGTGCGTGGTCGGCAAGGCGACGCGGCAGCCATTTGATGGTAAAAGCATGTGATCATCAGCAAAGTTGGAGATGGTACACACAGATGTGTGTGGACCGTTCGAGCCCTTCATCGGGGGGACGCGCTACTTCATCACCCTCATCAACGACCACAGCCGCAAGCTCTACCTCTACATCATTAAGAGGAAGAGCAATGTCTTTTCATGCATGCAGGAGTCTGTGGCGGCAGTTGCGTGGCAAACAGAGTTGAAGGTGAAGGCGTTCTGGAGCGACAATGGCAGCGAGTACGAGGGCTGCTCGGAATGGATGAAGAGCAAGGGGATTGCGTGGCAGAAAACTATGCCACATTCTCCGTAGCAGAACGGCATCCCCGAGAGGGCAAACCGCACCATCCTCAACACAGTGCGGTCCATGTTGAGCGATACTGGCCTCGCGCAATGGTATTGGAGTGAGGCGGCACGGACAGCGACGTACATCATGAACCTAACGCCGATGAAGCCAGTAAAAGACATGGAATCCAAGGTGTGGAGGACGCCACAAGAGGTGTGGAGCGGGAGGAAGCCAACCGTGGCTCACCTCCGCACATTCGGCTGTGCTACACATGCTCTTGTGCAGGCACGGGAGGAGCGGGGAAAGTTGGACCCATGGACTCGCCGGTGCATCTTCGTCAGGTACGAGTGCGGGAGCAAGGCGAACCAGCTCTTTGACCTGTGGAGGGAGTAGATTGTGAAGAGTCATGATGGCACATTCGATAAGGCCAGCCGTTGGATAGACAAGGAAGCAGGTCTCTCCAAGCGTGGGGAGTGGTTGCCATTCCTTGAGGGGGAGACACCGGAGGACGCAAAAGAGAGTGACGTCCCATCGTCCCCAACCGGCGGAACCATTCGGGGGATGGGAGAGCAGCTGATTTGTATTTAGCCAAGTCGGACAATGAGACCGCAGCGCTGGCAGCAGTGGAGCTGAAAAAAGAGGCGGGGAGTGCGCCCGCATCTCAATGGACCCCGAGAGAGGGGGAGCAGGCCAGCGGTATGAGTGGCACCGTGAGGGGGCAGCAGCAGCAGCACCAGCAGCACTGGCAGCAGCAACAGCAGCAGCGGCAGCAGTAGTAGCAGCCTCAATAGCAGTAGCCCCGGATAATCGGACGCGCAAGGAGGACGGCAAAGAGGTACAATACTTTGGAGAGCATCTGGACTTGGCTCGCTTGAGCGTTTTTTTTGCAAGAGGAGCCCAAGACCGTCAAGGAGGCATTGCAGTGAAAGGATGGGGCTGAGTGGGAGGGAGCTATTAAATCTGAGCTTGCCTCCCAGAAGGAGAATGGGACTTGGCAGCTGACTTACAGGCCTGAAGGCGCAGAATTCAACAGCTCCAAGTGGATCTTCAAGAAGAGGCTCACCAAGGAGTGGAAGGTGGAGCGGTACAAAACGCGGCTGGTCACAAAGGGGTACGCCTAGCAGAAGGGTGAACACTACGATGAAACCTTCACACCGGTCGCGAAGTTCGCCTTCATCTGCTCCATCCTCTCGGTGGCGGCGGCGCGCGACTATGAAGTCCATCAAATGGATGTTAAAACTGCTTTTCTCAAGGGCCACCTGAACAAGGAGGTCCACATGGTGGTGCCGAAGAGGGTGGACGTGTTCCTAGGGAAGGTGTGCCAGCTTCGCAAGGCACTCTATGGGCTGAAGCAAGCGCCACTCATGTGGTACCTGAAAATGGATGGCTTTATGGTCGAGCTTGGCTTCAAGCGCTGCGAGGCAGATCACAGTATGAACGTGCAGAAGCAGCTGGGGTTGTACCAGATCGTGGTTCTTTACATGGATGCCCTCATCCTTGTATCATCGGACATGGAGGAATTGGTGAACCTTAAGCAACTGCTGGACGTTTGGTTCAAAATGACCGACATGGGTGAGCTCGTGTACTACCGCAGCGTCACCATCAAGAGGGACCGCAAGGCACGTACATTGGAGATGGGGCAGGCAAAGTACGTGCAAGAGTTACTCCGTCGCTACAACATGGAGGAGTTCAACCCCATCGACACACCCATGACCACCACATGTGAGCTAAGCTCAAGCATGGGGCGAAGCACGGATGAGGTGAAGGAGGAGATGGCAGGTGTGCTGTACCAGTCCGCGGTGGAGAGCATCATGTACGCCATGGTAGCAATGCGGCCCGACCTGGCCTTTGCAGAGGGCCAAGTGAGCCGCTATGTTGCTTACCTCGGGTTGCTGCATTGGAAAGCAGTGAAGGGGATCCTCTGCTATCTCAAGGCGAAAAAACAGTCATGGCTCGTGCTTGGAGGGGGAGCGCATTACGACTCCCTGGAGTTGGTCGTCTACTCCGATGCCGACTAGGCTGGTGATGTGGACGACAGAACATCAATGTCAGGGTACTTGTTCGTGCTTGGTGGTTTAGCAGTATCATGGTCAAAAAGGAAACAGGACTGTGTGGTACTGTCCAGCACCGAGACGGACTACATCGGACTCAGGGAAGCCGCAAAGGAGGCGGTGTGGCTACGACAATTGTTAAAGGAGATCGGGGTGTCGCAAAGGAAATCGACCGTACTCAATGTTGACAACATGAGTGCCATCAGCCTGACCCAAAACCCGGTGCTGCACAGAAGGACAAAGCACATCGAGATCCTGCATCACTATACGCGAGACTTGGTGGCGAAGGGAGATGCGGCTATTGTGCATTGTGGCACTTAGCGCATGCTTGCCGACGCCATGATCAAGGCACAGCCCAATGACAGGCACGACGCGAGCTGCATGGAGCTCGGTCTGTGCTGTGACGTTTGAAATGCTACAGGTTCCAAGGACAGGGCATCAAGGCTGCGGTGTAAGGGGGAGATTGTTCACATGGTGTGCCCCTTGCCATGAGTGCCGTTGATCGTACTCCCTGGTTCGACCAATGGAGAGTGGTCCGATACCTCATCTGATTTCATACTTGGATTCCTTGGATTTTTCCATACAAGATTGATCTTTGAATTGCTTAATTTGAGGAAGTATTTGGAAATTTAGCCTAACCCGAAGTTCGGGTGTTTGGTGGGTGGAATCTGGTATCTGCCATGGGTGGCGGGATAATCAATCACGAGTGATCCGAGTCCGTCTCCAAAGAGCTCCAAACGCATCGGGCCATGATTGAAATGACTATAGGGACTTCCTTGACCAGGATAACTATCTCCTTGAGTTCTGGGCGAGGAAAGGCACTTGGACGGGTCATCGTCGAAGCGCCTCCCGTTGCCTAGCGTGCAAGGCAAGGTGAGCGGCTCCACCAAGGATTACTTCGACGGCCATAGCAGGGGCTCTACTCCTCCAATTTAGGCGTGCTTGGATGCGTTTGAAATCTAAGATCCCAGGCTATAAGGATCACTATGCTCATCTATGAAATTGTGATTGGATTCACATCTACTGAAAGTGATGTGTTCTACCCTCTCACATCCGTGATCCTTGTGCTCCACACTCTTCACCAAAGGTGTCCATTGGCTGTCCCAAAACATTGATAGCTTGCATCAGTGAGAGCTAGGCATCCTTGAAGGTGCCTCCACACCCACTAGTTCCAACAGCACATTCCCTCTTGATTGAGTCTTCCTTGACGGAGGCCATGGAAGAGGCCAAGGCGGTTCTTCGGACGGCTTACAGGACAAAATACCACGGTTTTTAACTTTATATCTTTGGATGGCGATCGTGCGTGACCGCCGAAAGCGAACACTCGTGCTTCATCAGGTGCACTTTCCGGTTTGTGGGAGCGTTTTGGAGACTTACAGGGGACAGTTCCTATAACCTCCACTCCCATCACATTAGAACAACAGGATGCCCTGAGGGTGGATAGTCCAGTACATCTGGAGGCGACAGTGGGTGACCTTATAGTTACGCGTCATTAGTTCTCTCATATACCTGGCCATGACCACTTAACCCTACATTGCCTTTGCAATCAATCACCTCTTTGAGCTCTCACAGTATGCACAGGCAAGAAACCCGCATGCAACAGTACGGATACTTGGCACGTAATCTACACACCGTATCTTGGATTATGCTTTAATCGGGTGTGCTTAATGACAGTTGACGGGTATACAAACAAGGAAAGGGCCCGGAATCCTGATGGACAGAGTAGGATAGGCTACATGTTTTCAATTGGTGACACTGCTATGTCATGACATAGTGGCTTCATCGCAAGTAGCTCCTTAGAAGTAGAGTATGTTCTGTTGGCATGGTGTGTCCCTTGCCATGAGTGCCGTTGATTCAACTCCCTGGTTCGACCGTTCGGGATTAGTCAAACACCTCATCTGAATTTTGATTTAGATTTCTTGCATTTTTCCATGCAAGATAGAGATTTTAATCCCTCGATTTGAGTGAATTCAGAAAGTTAGCCTGGCCCAAAGTTTGGGTTTTGGGTGGGTAGAATCTGGTACCCGCCATGGGTGGCGGGATAATCCACCGCCAGTGATCCAAGTTGAACTCCAACGACCCCCAAATACACCAGGGCAATAAAGGAAGGAACCAAAGGAGTCTCCTTGACCAGGATGAACTTCTCCCTGATTTCTGGCCAAGGGAAGGCACTCCGACGGGTCATCGTGGAAGCGCCTCCCGTTGTCTAGAATTCAAGGCAAGGTGGACGGCTCCACCAAGGGTTACTTTGATGGTCATAGCAGGGGCCCTACTCCTCGGATTTGGTCATGCTTGGATGTGTTGGAAAGCTTAGATCACAGACTATAAGGATCGGATGTTACCTCACTGTGCTAAGGAACCAAAACGTCTTTTGATTCAGTTATACTGAATGCAATGTGTTATTTCCACTCACATCCATGATCCTTGTGCTCCACACTCTTCACCATTGGTGTCCAATGGCTGCCCCAAACATTGGTAGCATGAATCGGTGAGAAATAGGCATCCTTGAAAGTGTCTCTACACCCACTAGTACCAACAAAGGGTTATGGGCCCACGTGCCTAGAAGGAGACTAGCTCTACAACTTTCACGCTCCTGCCGCACGCCATGAAAACGACCGAGCAAGAGAGAATCGGTGGCATCTCGAAGTTCGACGAGATTGGCTTCCACTTGTGGAGGTGAGAGTTTGTGGTCTACCTCGATGACAAGGGCCTGGTTGAGCTGGTCAAAGATGAAGAAACTGCCCCTCCGGGTACCGTGATGCTGGAGGAAGTGTACAAGTACAAGAAGCATAACAAGAAGACGCTTTTCTTGTTGGTCTTAGCGATGGCTCCGACGCAGCGTTCACAAATTCAAGGATGCACGGAGGCCGTGCAGGCCTGGAAGAAACTCTACACCATCTACCAGTCCACCAACCTTGCCAACCAGCTCTTTGTCTTCAAGAGGCTCATCACCCTCCGTACCAACGAAGTCGACGACATCATGGAGATCCTGGAGCAGATTGAGTCCCTTACTGCCGAGTGCGTAGCCACCGGGTGGAAGGTCGATCCTCACCTGCAAGCCATGATCCTTCTCTTGGCCTTGCCGGAGTCCCATGATCACCGTCGTAGGCGGTTGGTCCGCTGATGAGCTGAAGTACCCAAAGGTGGCTGAGTGCGTCCGCAATGAATGGATGCGACGTGGTGGGAAAGAGAGTGGAACAACATCAAGTTCCTGTTGCTCTTCTATGCCCCATGGCCACTGCTATGGGTTGACGGACAGGTTGGGCATGCACTGCTCCCTTGGAGTAAGTCCCCCAAACCTTGTTCGTGGTGCAAGTCCAAGCGAGACACCAGAAGTGTAGCGCAACGGATAGCATGTTGGACTTAGGGACAACAGGTCCTGCAATCGAGCCTTGATGTGCGCAGGAGGTTTTTTGACCTTCTAGCACAGGGGAAGTTTCTTAGACATTTCTCCATGCATGAGGAGAGTGCGCCACTTGGCGGTCAGTGGATGCGCCAATTGGCGGACTGGTGAGGTGGT
>SZWC01008375.1:11526-29600 GCA_023375785.1 Penium margaritaceum | reverse complement strand
CCCACACACCTTAGAAGCCAGGCCTAGGACTATATGTACCAGGCTCATTCCTCATTCTAATTACACAATCTGGCCTTAGATGCTCCTCACAGAGTTGTCCAACTAAGGAACAGTATAAAGAAGACACTGGTTGGTCTAAGCCCCAGGAGTTAGTCTTTGACTAGCACCTCGCGCGAAAGTGACCAAGTGTTAAGTGGACACAGTTGCTAGCAAGTGATTGCCTAGGAACTGCTCAGTGTGGAACCGTGATCCTGAGGGTGATATCTTCTCCTAGCTGAAATGCTAGGAGCGGACGGCAGGTGCTATTGTGTCGGCCCTGTTTTCTAGTCCGTTTGCCTCAGGCCGGTTGACAGTTCCGCCTATGCCATCCGCCCTCAAGGTGGAGGGGGAGGCAAGAAGGTGAAGGGTTCCAAGCAGGGTACAAAGAAAGGTAATTAGGAGAGGGATTTCTATGTCTATGACAAAGAAGGCCACTTCGCACGCAACATCCCCAGCAGGAAGTTGGACCAGCCGGGGAAGGCTGGGAAGAAGAACGACCACGCAATGATGGCACAAGATTCTGCCGACATGACAGATCCGGGAGTCACCGTGATTGACTCCGGATCGGGCCGCCACACACAATGCAAGCGGGCGGCTATGGCGCCTCGGAGCAGCGCTTGACGGTGGCCAACAGCAAAACAGAGTTGGCTGTTGGTGAAGGCAACGTTCACATAGAAGTGGATGTGGATGGGGAGGCTATTATGTGTACAATTATTGCCGCACTCCACATGCCAAACTTTGGGGCACAATATGCTATCAGTTAGCTGCCTTACAGAGAAGGGGCTTGAGGAGCTCTTGAACAAGAAGGAGACCATCATCAGGAAGGAGGGGACGGCAATGTGTTTGCACGTGGAAAGCAAGAGGGTGACTTGTACCTGCTCCGGGCAAAGATCCTCGGCAGCCGGGCGAGGTCCGACGTCGCCCACCTCGCGAAGAAGGACAATCGGTTCTTGCGGTGAAAAGCCTTGAAGCAGCCAAGAATGCTGTATGCAAGCAGTGCATGGTCGACAATGCGATACGGCAGCTGTTTGATGGCAAAGGGACGTTTTCATCGGTAAATTTGGAGGTGGTGCACACAGCTGTGTGTGGACTGTTCAAGCCCTCCATTGGTGAAGCATGCTACTTCGTCACCTTCATCGACCACCATAGCCACAAACTGTACCTCTACAACATCAAAAAGAAGAGTGATGTTTTTTCATACATGGAGGAGTTTGTGGCCGCAATGGAGCGGCAAATGGAGTTGAAGGTGAAGGCATTCTGGAGCGACTACGACAGGAAGTACAAGAGTTGCTCGGCATGGATGAAGAACAAGGGGATCACGTGGTTGAAAACTATGCCACATTTCCTGCAGCAGAATGCTGTCACCGCGAGAAAACACCGTACCATCCTCAACATGGTCTGGTCGATGTTGAATGATGCTGGCCTCGCGAAGCGGTACTGGGGCGAGGTGGCACGGACAGCAGACTATATCATGAACATGACACCGACGAAGCTAGTAAAAGATGCGGAGTTCAACGTGTCGAAGAGGCCACAAGAAGTGTGGAGCGGGAAGAAGCCAACTGTGGCTCACCTTCGTACATTTGGCTGCGTTGCACATGCTGTTGTGCAGGCACGGGAGGGGCAGGGCAAGCTGGACCTGCGGACTCGGCGGTGCATCTTCGTCGAGTACAAACATGGGAGCAAGGCAGAGTGGCTCTGCAACCCACGGAGACTTCACATCGTGAAGAGTCACAATATCACGTTCGACGAGGACAGCCTTTGCACAGACATGGACGCAGGTCTCTCCAAGCGGGGGGAGTGGCTGCCACTCCTCAAAGGGGAGAAACCTGAGGACGCAAAAGAGGGTGACATCCAAGCGGCTCCAACCGGCGGGAACCATCCAGGGGATGGAGGAGCGGCTGATGTGTGATTAGCCGAGTCGGACAATGAGTCCGATGCGCCGGCAGCACTGGTGCTGAACAAGGAGGCGGGGAGTGAGCCCACATTTCCACGGTCCCCGAGAGAGTGGGAGCAGGCCAGCGGCACCAGTAGCGCCACAAGGGGGCAGTAGTAGCAACTGCTACAGCGGCAGCAGGAGCAGCAGCAGCAGCAACACCCTCAACAGTAGTAGCCCCAGAGAAGCGGACGCGTAAGGAGGACGGCAAAGAGGTATGATGCCGCGGAGGGCATCTAGACCGGGTTCCCTTGAGTGTTTAGGCAAGAGGAGCCTGAGACCATCAAGGAGGCATTGCACCAGACGGATAGGGCTGAGTGGGAGGGAGCTATAAAATCTGAGCTTGCCTCTCACAAGGAGAATGGGACTTGGGAGCTCATCAACAAGCCGGAAGGCGAAAAAATGATCAGCTCTAAGAGGATCTTCTAGAAGAAGCTCACAAAGGAGGGGACAGTGGAGCAGTACAAGGTGCGGCTGGTGGTGAAGGGATACGCCCAGTAGAAGGGTGAACATTACAATGAAACCTGCACACTGGTGGCAAAGTTTGCCTCCATCAGCTCCATCCTCTCGGTGGCGGCAGCGCGCGACTACGAAGACCACCAAATGGATGTGAAAATCACATTCCCCAATGGTGACCTGGACAAGGAGGTCCTCATGGAGGTTCCAGAGGGGATGGAAGCACCACCGGAAAAGGTGTGCCAACTTTGCAAGGTTCTCCACGGGCTGAAGCAAGCACCACTCATGTGGTTCTTGAAAATGGACGGCTTCATGGCCGAGCTTGGCTTCAAGTACTGCGAGGCAGATCACAGCGTGTACATGCAGAAGCAGCCGGAGTTGTACTAGATCGTTGTTCTCTACGTGGATGACATCATCTTCGTGTCATCGGATTTGGGGGAGTTGCTGAACCTGAAGCGGCCGCTGGACGGTCTATTCAAAATGACCGACATGGGAAAGCTCGAGTACTACCTCGGCGTCGCCATTAAGAGGGACCGCAAGGCACACACGCTGGAGATGGGACGGGCAAACTACATGCAAGAGGTGCTCCACCGCTACAACATGGAGGAGTGCAATCCCATCGGCACACCCATGACCACCACAAGTGAGCTGATCTCGAGCATGGGACCGAGCACAGAGGAGGAGAAGGAGGAGATGGCAAGTGTGCACTACCTGTCCGCAGTGGGGAGCATCATGTAAGTCATGGTGGCAACGTGACCCGACCTAGCCTTCGCGGAGGGCCAAGTGAGCCGGTATGTTGCTGACCTGGGGCGCTGCATTGGCAAGCGGTAAAGCATATCCTCCACTACCTCAAGGCAAAAAAACAGTCGCGACTTGTGTTTGGAGGGGGGCGCATGATGACTCCCGTGAGTTGGACGGCTATTTTAATGTTGACTGGGCTGGTGATGTGGATGGAAGAAAATCAACGTCGAGGCTATGTGTTTGTGCTTGATGGTGCAGCATTTTCATGGACAAGAACAAAGCAGGAATATCCAACACGGTCCAGCAACGAGGCAGAGTACATGGCACTCGTGGAACCTCCAAAGGACGTGGCGTGGCTACGGCAGGTGCTAAAGGAGACCGGGGTGCCGTAAAGGAAGCCGACGGTACTCAATGTCGACAACATGAGTTCCATCAGCCTGACCCAGAACCGAGTGCTGTAGAAGAGGACCAATTACATCGAGATCCGGTATCACTATGCACGAGACTTCGTGGCGAAGGGAGATGCGGCTATCGTGCATTGTGGCACTAAGCGCATGCTCGCCGACGCCATGACCAAGGCACAGCCCAAGGACAGGCACGAAGCAAGCAGCATGGGGCTTGATCTGCACTGTTAGTTTTAAAATGCTGCAGGTTCCAAGGACGTGGCATCAAGGCTGCGGTGCAAGGGGGAGATTGTTGATATGGTGCTCCCCTTGCCATTAGTGCCGTTGATCATACTCCCTGCTTCGACCACTAGGGAGTGGTTGAACATCTGATCTGGCTTCAGATTTAGATTCCTTGGATTTTTCCATGCAAGATCGAGCTTTGAATCGTTCGATTTGAGGAAGTACTAAGAAATTTAGCCTGGCCCGAAGTTCGGGTGTTGGGCGGGTGGAATCTGGTACCCGTCATGGGTGGCGGGATAATCCACCGCCGGTGATCCAAGTTCAACTCCAACGACTCCCAAATGTATCAGGGCCATAAAGGAAGCAACCAGAGGATTTTATTTGACCAGGGTGGACTTCTCCTTGACTTCTCGGCAAGGAAAGACACTCCGACAGGTCATCGTCGAAGCACCTCCCGTTGCCCAGAGTTAAAGGTAAGGTGGATGGCTCCACCAAGGGTTACTTTGATGGCCGTAACTGGGGCTCTATTGCTCCGATTTGAACGTGCTTGAATGCATTCGAACGCTTAAGGATTTGATGTTATCTTAGTATGCTTTGTAACAAAAACATGTTTCGATTGAGTTCTACTGAATGCGACGTGTTCTGTCCACTCACATCCGTGATCCTTGTGCTTCACACTCTTCACCATTGGTGTCCATTGGCTGCCCCAAACATTGGTAGCATGAACTAGTGAGAGCTAGACATCCTTGAGGGTGCCTCTACATCCACAAGTGCCAACATGTTCTATAATGAGCGGGGGTTGCACAGATAGTATAGTTGTATCACTTGTTTTTTGAGTTGTGTTTTCACCATCCATAGTTCTGCATTGTGACAACTTGAGTGCTCTTGCCATTGTAGTGAAGTCTAGTATGGGAAGATTTCTTGACCAAGGTAATGGCGCGTCAAAACTTTGACGTGGCCAAATATTATTTTGAGCTTCGTCCCTGATTCAAGGGTGCCTTTGAGTGGTACGCATGTGTGCACTGTCGAGCATCACGTTGCACACTCATGTCATTTGTGCACGTGTATGGACATTCACACGAACTGGGTCATGGGAGAGTGTTGAGATGTGAGCAATTCCCACCTAAAGCTTATTGGTACCACTCGGTCGTGTCCATGCCCGTGTAGATCTCTGATGTGGACGAAACTGGCGCAGGGGTGTGGCTGTGTGATCATCTATCCTTCTACAGCTGCAAGGGAGTTGTTGCCGCGTGGCGGAGACATGCAGGGGACTTTTGATTTTTTTTGTGTAGCCTTGAGGATTTTTCCTTAGTGAACTGGACTGGGCCTAATATGCACGTTGTGGAATCGTAGTGTTGGGCTCAAGATCATGCATACTCAATAACTGATGGTGCCTCATTTGGAGGTGTTTGCTAAAATGTGTGGCTCAAACAGCAGTTTTGGGAAAGTTTAGGATAAACTCACTTGTCGTCGTGTGCAGCATGATTGGTGCTTGTGGGAGATTTTTATGTTTTTGTGCCTGATGATTCACAATCCTCTCTGCATTAAGATTTCTTTGAAGACTATGATTATCTCCATATCCATACTCTTCTTTGTATTGCATGTGCCCTGATCGATGTTACATCCCTGACATACACGAGTCCTTAAAACTCGCAAGTGGAAATTTCTGTTCTCACATTCATGGCCCACCACGCGGTTGCTTCAGGAATTCTCCGCCGTTCGGCCCAGGGCATTTTGACCAACTGCTCCGACCTTTGATGTTTCGTTCCAGAAGTTTCTGACAACTTTGACCACTTTCCAGAATGGTCGACAGAAGTGTCGTGAACCATATCGATATTTCGATATCGTTCGGTCGACTTCTCCATGAAGCTGGACTTTTATAAAGAAGCATCAAGATATTCTCGAAGCCCCCCGGCTTCTCGGTGGAGTTTCTCAAATCCGCCACTCACAGCGTGACCACGCACGCGTCACTTGACTTGAACGCCGATGATCCGAATTTTACCTCATTCTCATTCTCGACATTGTATATATGTGCTCGACACACTTGACACTGGTCATCAAAGTGAACTTACTGCTCAATACAAATATCCATTTGTCCTAAACACCCGAATCGACCCGCGTCTCATCCCTATGAACCACCTTCGTTCTGCTCAGTGTAACACGTCGTATCTAAGCGCAGTGACGCTGGAGGGATAACGAATGCATTAACTACCTGGCGACAACCTCGCACGAGTCCTTGGTGCGTCTCCACCATTCAAAAGATCGCAGACCTCGTGACGACACCTGTGAAAAAAGCGAGCGCACCCGGCAACAGTAGCAATCCCCGGCGAGTACTCCAGCGATGGCGGATCCGGAGCACGTAAAGAACGATGCTCTCAAGTCGAACCAGGCAGCAGCGACAACCTTCACGGCAAATGGTTCAACACCGACAAACCCGATGGCCAATCCTGTGATAGACTCCTCCGGCTCGGGAAACCCTTTGCCCATGCCGCAGCCCGTTGGGATGACACCTGGTGTCGTGGGTGGTACTGGTTCATAAGCGCAATTTTCGGGACTCAAGAGCCTCAACACCCATCTGCTCTAACAACCTAGCGCGGAAATAGAGGAGCTTTGATTTTCTCGTGCGTAGGAAGTAGTGCTCGCCGAGAGAAATTTGCAACTCTCGAGTGAACCCCAAATTCGACCAGCATCCATGACTCGTTCGATCCCGCAAGCTCCAAGGGACCGACGATCCGGATGTGGCTGACGAGTTTGGAGGTGTATTTAATAGCTGTTGGGTTCAACAACGACAGAATTAAAATTGATCTCGTGGATTCGCTTTTGCATGGGACGGCTTTGAGTTGGTGGTCCAATCTAAAACCCATCCAATGGTAACAGGAGACCAGTGGAGCTGCATGAACGGCACTCGCGACCACTCTCACAGCGTCGACCGCAGGCGTACTACCTCTCAAGCAGATTAATCAGACATGGCACGAATCCCTCACGCCACTGGAAACATGGAGCGACTTTGTGTGTGATACACTTGCTTGCTTTGGAAAGCTGAACCAAAAGTCTGACGCACGGTACAGACTCCAACGCCTGCGTCAGCAGTCCAGCGTGGTGCAGTATGCCCGGCGTTTCCGCAAAATCATCGCCGGCAGTGACCTTGTCCCGGATGAATTCTTTTTCCATTACAACAACGGCCTCAAGTGAGACATCTGGTGAGCAATCACCATTTTTTGCATCCAAGAAGACCTTCTGTGGATGCTCACACCAGCGGACCGCATCGACAATGCTGATTACAACGCTCGAATAGAGGAATCCAATGGCTGGTGATCCCAAAGCCACAATCCTTATCGTGGCAGAGGAAAGTTGTAGTCACAAGAGATCTCATCTCTGATGGAGATCAACACCGTCGATCAAGGCAATCAATGGCTCTAGTGGACTTGCAGAAAGCCTAGTCGTATCTCGCAAGACTGTCACAAACGGCAACAAAAAGCCAAAAAGGGAGGAAGTTACAAAACAAGAGTGAGGACTCCAGAAATGGCAAAGGGCAGGAGTAGGAGGCGAGGCTCTTATCCAGTCAAAAAAATCTGCATCGACCGATCGCCCATCTGAGCGTCTCACATGAGGGTTTCTAAGATCGCAAAGTTCAACAAGGGGTATGAGGGCACCAACTGGCGATATTGATACGAGTGCAACCGAGGGGTTGTAAAAGTCGTAGAATGGTACTGTCACTACTTGATGGATAACTCTGTTCACACTTTTGCCAGGAAAAACATGGTTCAGAAGCAGGGTTTGCAAAGCGAACCGAGAGTTTTCAAAGGAAAAACTGTCGACGGACATTTTCAGATCCGTCGACTTTGAGAACCACTCCGGCTGTAAATCGGAGATCTGCACGACGTAACGGTCTGGATGACTTGTCCAGTGAGCAACCACAAAATCATCCTTGTGTGAGATTTCCTATAGCAACACAATCCACAAGTTGATTGGAGCAGAGCAGTCTACATCAGCATTAATGGAAGAAAACGACACCTGTCTCTGGTCGAGCGACCCACGACGCAGCGACGATTACGGGAAGCAACAGAGGTGGAAGCAATAGAGGAAGTTGTGGCAGCCACAAAATGCCAGCCGATATCTCTGGACGTGGCCAAGCGATACCTCAATTGTGAAGCTTAAGCGTGGCTATTCCACGTGGAAGTAGGGGAAGCGAAAGAGATTGTAGCTGCTCAAGCAACACCAATAGAATCGACACCTCAGAAGTTTGCAGTAGTACGAGAAGAGTTTGTGGAGCTCAGCGAGAATTTTGAAGGAGTCTTTCCCGATAAACTATCCTAAGAGTTACCACCGCAACGCAATATTGACCATCAGATTAACCTAAAGCTGAACAGGAGAACGATGGTAAAAAGATTTCATCGGAGGAGTGATCATGAGCTGACCAAACTCAATGAGCGGCTGGAGGAGTGCCATGACATTGGTCCAGGTGGGCACTTCGGTGAGGACAAGACGTTCAGAAGCTGGAAACGTACTACTAGTGGGACAAGATGCAGACCGACGTGGCGACCTTCTGCAAATCATGCGACACCTGTTAGAGACAAAAATCTCGTCGCACGCGGCCACCTGGACTACTCCAACCCCCAACTGTTGCGACAGAACCGTGGGCCGACATAAGCATGGACTTCGTGACGAAACTACCCGCCACTCCCAAGGGGTATGACGCCATCCTTGTCGTGGTGGACAGATTTTCCATAATGTCGCACTTCATCTCGACAGCAGCCACCGTCACCTTAGAAAAAGCATCACGGTTGTTTCTAAATCAAATTGTCCGGCTACAGACATGTACCATCATCAACAACACAGACGGTCGCTTCACAAGCTGTTTTTACGAGAGTTGATGACACGCTACGCCAGTTGGATCAAACTATCGACGGCGTTCCATTCTTAGACCAACGGACAAATCGAGCGAACCAACCAAACGCTCGAACAACATCTCCAAAGTTTATGCGAGACACACGACATTGATTGGGCAGCAAAACTACCGACCGTCAAACTCGCATACAAATTCACCACTTCCACCGCAACAGATAAAATCCCTTTTAAGGTGGTGCATAGTAAGCTTCCCGTCACACCGGCAGGATTGCAAAGTCAGAGTAACATTCCTGCAGTTGACATCCACCGCTCGGACATCAGGGGTGTTTGGGAGGAAACACAGCAGACCCTTGCAAAGACACAAGCAATTGTGAAGCGGGTAGCCGACCGACATCGCACTGATGATGTGTTCAGCACTGGCAATTGCGTCCTCCTCAGCTCTACCAATATCAAATTTTGAGGACAAGACTTCCCGACACTCAAGCCGCGTTGGTTGGGACCATCTAAGATCGAGCGAAAGCAAGCGCCAGTCGTCGCTCGACTTGGACTACTTGACAGCATGGCGATCCACCCTTTCTTCCACATCAGCAAGCTCAAGCACTACCAGGATCCCAGTACGCACTTCCCCGGCCAAGACGTCGCACCTCCACCACTGGTACAAGTGGACGGGGGTACGGAGTGCGTTATTGAAGCTGGAAAACCTAGGCAGCAGGTTGGGGCAGCAGCGTTGTTGATAGGACGTGCGGGCTTCCACGCTCGTTGCTTAAGTCAGCTGCCCCCTCAGTCTGCTGCTCTAGAGTCTAAGTCTGGAAGCTCTGGGTTTGTTACTCAGAAACGCGCGCGCCAGTGTTAGCGCCAGAAAGCAGCTGAAAACTGAAAGTGACTGATTAGGAATGAAGAATGAGCAACAATGGGAGACCCCTCCAAGTTCAAGCTCCCCCCCACTAGTGTAGAACTTGTTACTCAGCTAACCAGCCAATCAGAAAATAGTCCTAGACCTATTTTCTGGCAGGCAGGCTTTTCTCGGTGAAAACTGCCAGACGCCCGACAGCCCAAAACCCGGGCGTCGTCCGTTTTGCCTGAAAACTGGACCATACCATAATACCGACGCTGTGAACACAGTCGTGCGGTCAGAATCAGCTAGAAAAATAGCAGCAAAGAGTTATGGCTGCACAAACCCGGGCAGTGCCTACGACACTCAGTGACGTCAAGCAGGGCCACACAGCAGGAGACATGGACCCTAGGCATAGCATGACAATGCAGACGCAATGCCACAACCAGAAACAAAGCTGAGTGCATGGAAACAGCATCTGCAGTGGCAGTGACCGCTGGCGGCCCGACCGCCGCGGAGGCCTGCTGATGGAGCTGAGCGCATCGCCGTAGGGAGGAGGCTTCAGCGAACGGTGCGTGGGCCTCAGCACGCATCGGCTCCACCGACCGACACTCCAGTGGCGTCAGTCTCGCAGTCAGTCATCTGCACGCCGATGTACACAAGCCGAGAGGACACAACAGAGTACAATGAGATATGCGTGAAAACCAACACTCCCCCATGACTCACAGGCGTAGTGCACATGTGCGGGCAGAGACACAAACAATGACCAGACTCCCCCAGACCACGCAGAGATGCAAGAAGGGACAAAAAGAGCAACTCACGGACGCACGTCGATCAAACTCACAGCCTTCTTGAACGAGTCACGCTTCACTGCCTTGGTCAAGAAGTCAACCAACTGTCGTGTTGTCTCAACCCACACGATCCTGATGCTGCCGTCATGCAACAACGAACGCACATAGTGATACTCAACGTTGATGTGCTTTGTGCATGTGTGATGCACGCCGTCATTGTCGGCGATGGCCATGGCACTCTCAATGTCACAATGCAACGTGATGAATGCAACAGGCTGACGCAACTCGGACAACAAATGACGCAGCCACACACTCTCACACGCGCTTGAGCCAAGAGCCACGTACTCAGCCTCAGTAGTGATGCGTGCAATGCACCCCTGCTTGCCACTATGCCAGGACATAGCTGAAAAGATCCAGCCTGTACGACTCTTACCGTCCGGACTGCCGGCCCAGTCACTTTCGGTGTATCCCACCGCGACCACAGACGGCTGAAGGCGGAACATGAGACCTCGCCGAGGAGCCGAGACAACATAGAGTAGTACTCGGATCGCGACCTCGTAGTGGAGGTGACCCGGCTCCTGAGAGAACTGGGCCAGGAGGTTGACGGCGAACGCGATGTCTGGGCGCGTCGTCGTCGCCAGGAACATCAGTGACCGAATGACTTGCAGGTACGTGGTCACGTCAACTGGCTCCCCCACAACAGCTGGGTCAGGACTCTTCAGCTTTACCTGGCCATCGGGTGACATGGGTGAGGATGCGCTCGGCACGAGTGGCAGGTCCTCCGCAAAGCGGGTGGACAGAGTCTGCACATAGGCGACGTGGTGGATGTGCAAGACGCTCTCGGAGCGATCATGCTCGAGCTCCATGCCCAGGAAGACTCTGGCAGAGCCGAGATCCTTCATCTGGTAGGCGGTGTGTAGCAATTCCTTGACGCGCTGGATGGCAGCCGTGTCTTGCAACGCAATGAGGAGATCGTCGACGTAAACCAGAACAACGGCAACAGTCTGGCCTCGCGAACTGATAAACAGTGCGGGGTTAGCGGTGCTGCGCCGGAGTCCGCCCCAAAGGAGCGTGCTGCTGATTTCTTGGTTCAAGCACCGAGGTGACTGGCCTTACGCAGTTGCCAGACTCTCCCAGTGCCGTCGTCGAAGCTTGGGGGCTGCACCATGTAGAGCTCCTCACCCTCCAGTGAGCCATGGAGAAACGTGTTGCTCACATCCATCTGATGCAGCTCCCACCCATGTTGGGCGACCAGGCTGAAGAGCGCCCGACTAGTGGAGAACCGGCCAACTTGGACAAAGATCTGGTCGTAGTCAACCCTAGGAATCTGGGCAAACCCCTTGGCTGTAAGGCGGGCCTTGTACTTGTCCAAGGACCCGTCGGGCTTCCACTTGCGCCGAAAAACCCACTTGGCGCCGATGGCCTTCCGACCTGGAGGAAGGTCGACGAGGTCGTACACATGGTGCTGTCGGATAGCAGCGAGCTCATCGGCGCAGGCAGCGTCCCAGTGTGNAGTGAGCCATGGAGAAACGCGTTGCTCACATCCATCTGATGCAGCTCCCACCCATGCTGGGCGACCAGGCTGAAGAGCGCCCGGCTAGTGGAGAACCGGCCAACTGGGGCAAAGATCTGGTCGTAGTCGACCCCAGGAATCTGGGCAAACCCCTTGGCTGTAAGGCGGGCCTTGTACTTGTCCAAGGACCCGTCGGGCTTCCACTTGCGCCGAAAAACCCACTTGGCGCCGATGGCCTTCCGACCTGGAGGAAGGTCGACGAGGTCGTACACATGGTGCTGTCGGATAGCAGCGAGCTCATCGGCGCAGGCAGCGTCCCAGTATGTGGCCTCAGGAGAGGCTCGTGCCTTGCGTAGGGTACCTAGGTCCTCCGGGCATGCTGTGGAACGGACTGAGAAAGCGTGTGCATCTCGAGCCCCTGGTGGGATGCGCACAAGTGCAGCCACGGCAGAGTGCCGATGCTCGTGATGGAGCATGGCCTAGCCCAGTGCGGAGCCTGGGTGAAGGTCTGCAGTGATGGCCGAGGTGGTCAAGCCGAGGGCCTTGGTGCCAGGGTCCCCACTCACGACCGTGGGAGTGGAGGAGACACGTGGAGCCACGGACGGTCGAGGCGCCACGGAGCGTGGTGCGACAGTCCGCACGCTCGTTAACGGTCTGGGTCGAAGGCTGCCGCCTCGGCCACATGTGTAGCGTGACAGGGCAGGAGATGGCACTGAGTCCGACAGGCCAGTGGAGGCAGACAGGGTTGCTGGTCCGAGGGGCGAGCGGATGCAACCAGGGCAGTTGGCCCGGATGGGCCAGCGGACGCGACTGCAGCTACTGGCCCGTGAGGGCCAGCGGACACAACTGGAGCTGCCGGTCCGGAGGGACAAGCGAACGCGACTGGGGCTGCTGGCTCGGAGGGACTGGCGGGCACGTCTGGGACTGCCGGACCGGAGGGGCTAGCGGACACGACTGGGGCTGCTGGTCCGGAGGGACCAGCAGAGGCGACTGGGCTGCTGGCCCGGAGGGACTGGCGGGCGCGTCTGGGACCGCTGGACCGGAGGGGCCAGCGGACACGACTGGGGCTGCCGGCCCAGAGGGACCAGCGGCTGCGTCTGGGGCTGCCGGCTCGGCGAGACTAGCGGACATGACTGGGGCTACCGGCTCAGAGGGACCACCGGACGCGACTGGGGCTATTGGCCCGGAGGGACCAACGGACGCGACACGGGCTGCCGGCTCAGAGGGACTGGGGGATGTGTCACCCAGAAGCGACAGGATGGAGGATGGACTCACTCCCCCACGCGACGGGATAGACACACACGAGCCAGAGCAAATGAGGTCACGAGAAAACAGGTCTTCAAAGAAGAGTGTATCTCGGGACTCGACGATGCAGTGCCGGGAGGGATCCCAGAAGCGCCAGGCCTTGGACTGACGAGAGACACCGAGGAAGGTACACAGATGTCCGCGGGGGGTGAGCTTGCCGTCCTGTTGGGGGACGCGCAGCCACACCACGGCCACGCAGCCCCAGATGCGAGCCGGGCGGAGGTCAGCGCGCTGACCGCACCAATGCTGGTAAGGCGTGGACTGGCAGGGAAAGGGACCGTGGGGAATCCGGTTCCAGACCCAGGTCATGTAGGCCATGGCTTCAAAGTAGAAGCCATCGGAGAGACCGGACTCGACCCGCATGGTGCGGACGTCGTCAACCATGGTACGGTTCCACCGTTCGGAGACACCGTTCTGGGCAGGCGTGTAGGGCGCGGATGTCTCATGGTGGATGCCATGTGAGGCGAGAAAGGTCGTGGCCTCGCCCATGTACTCACCACCGCGATCGGAGCGAACGCGGCAAAGAGGACGGCCACACTCGCGCTCAGCAAGGACAAGCCAGTCCTGGATGGTGCGGGCGATATCGCTCTTCTGCCGAAGGCAGAAGACCCAGCGGTAGCGAAAGTAGTCGTCAATGAGGGTGAGGACATAGCGGCCGTGCTCGCTGACGGACTCGGTGGGGAGAGGGCCCATGATGTCCAAATGGACAAGGTCAAGAGGGGCGGATGCACAGGAGGAAGACAAAGGGTACGTGAACCGGTGCATCTTCCCCTAAGTGCACTCAGTGGAGCACGAGGGGGAAAGTCTCCGGGTCAAGGCCCTTGGCCGGCTGGGTGCAGAGCATGCTGTCTACGGCGGTAGAGTGGACGTGGTAAAGGCGGCGGTGCAAGAGGTGAGTGTGCGAAGGAGAAAGAGTGCTGGTGACAAACACATGGCCTGTGGCGGCTGACGGGGAGGAGACGGAAGGGGAGGAGGAGAGACGGGGCACATGCCACAGGTTGCCACGGGCGGTGGCGTGCAGTACTACGAGACCAGACGGACGCAACGACACAGTGCCAACACCATGCGAGTGCACAACGTCCATGCTCATGCAGTCAAGTGCAGTGACGGACAGGAGGCTGAGCTCGAGACCAGGGACGAAGAAGACATCGGTTAGAAAGATGAACAACGCCAATACCACGGACACGCAACACCTGTCCGGAGCCCGTCCGGACACCGAAGACATCGCCTACAGGACCGAGCATACTGAAGGCCTCACGAGAGGCCGTCATGTGATGTGTAGCCCCGGATTCGATGATCCAGGTGTCAGCGGGGTCCTGGACCGGGGTCGCCAGATCACTTACGGTCACATGGCAACAAGCAAGGGACGCAGACGCGGTGGAAGGAGGCGAGAACCGAGACTGCCAATCGTCAAGCCATGCAACGTCGTCATAAGAAGGGATAGAGGAGACCACGGGAGACGATGCGACAGACGAGGAAATGGGATACGACCGTAGATCAATCGCAGTCATGCAAGGCGGGGCAGAAAAGCAGGAGGTGATGCAACTCGCACTTCCCTGGGGAGGAGGGCGCGTCAGGCCGAGCTGGAGCGCAATGAACTGCTCCAGCTGATGCTCACGGGAGGACGGCCCGCGAGTGTAGACCGAGTGCGGAGTGACGGCACCAGAGTCCGGGTAAGGGAGGGACAACGCCGGTGACGGGAACGGAGGCGCCGACAGCTGTGGGTAGTATTGCTGCGGTGCGGGTGTCTGCGGGACTGGCGGATCTATCAGAGTGGCGGAGCTGCTGGACGAGGTCGAAATGTCAGGGCCAGCACCAACGACGGCGGCATAGGCGAGACGGCGCTCCCGCTGGCGACGCATGGTGGCAATGACGCGTGCCTCGTCCATCGGGAGAGGGCACGTGTACTACCCGTGCCCGGGCTGGCCACAGTTGTGGCAGACCGAGCCAGCACCGCTGGACCCGGTCGACGGCTATTGCTGCTGCTGTTGCGGCGGACCCTTGCCATTCTTGTTCCGGCTCTTCTTCTTCTTCCCCGAAGACGATGAGGTAGCTGCGACGGGGAAGGCGACGGCCACGGAGGCAACGGCAGGGGAGGCGACGGCAGGAGATGCAAGAGCCTCCATGTGATGGAGCTGGGACTCCTAGGGAGCTTCATCAATGCAGAGGAAGAGCTCGTATGCCCAGGGCATGAGGGTGCCCTGGGCCGCCATGGTGGAGAGGACGTCCTAGGGGTAGTGCACGAAGACGTCCGTGTACGCGCTGGTGGCGCCGCGCTTGATGGTGAGGAGCGCGGACAGAGGGGGTGGAGCAGATTTGCCGAGACGACGAAGGATGTCCTCCGCCCGCTGCCAGTAGACAGTGACCGTCTCTGTCTCCCCCATGTGCAGGGAGTTGAACTCCCGGAGCAGACGGCTGATCTCACCGTCGCTGGACAGGCGATGGGGCCTGGTGAGGAAGTGCCATGCGGCTGCAGGATCTGGGATGTCGCCAGAGGTGAAGTCGCCAAGGAAAGGCTCTAGGGCCAGGCGGGAAGCTGGAGGGGCGACTGGGACGAGGGCACGAACGGTGCGACTAACGTCATACAGCTGGTCAGCCTGGGTGGAGTCATAAGGGAGGGTATAGTATGCCCACAGGCCCTCACCTTGCGCCCAGATCCGAAAGCTGAGCTCCCAGCTCCGGAACTGCTCGCCGGCCTGAAGCGGCGGCGGCGGCGTCTCAAAGTCCTTCTGCCTGCGGCCGGCGCCCAGAGTGGGGCCAAGGACGGAGGTCACTTTCTGCCGCTGGCGCTGAGTCTACTGTTGTGCCAGGTCGTACGTGGCAGCAGACACAGCTGGGCTGGCGTGCCCTGGAGGGATGAATGCCGGCGGCACACTGGTGGCAGTCTGGGAGGCTACTGGCTGTAGCGGTGCAAGCTGCTGTGTCAAGGCGGCGAGCTGTTACTGAAGAGCAACGAGGGGGTAAGGGTTGCCGCCAATGACACCAGTGGGCTGCTGCTACTTCTGCTGCTGCTGCTGCTACTGCTGCTGCTACTGCTTCTACTGCTGTTGCTGCTGCTGCTGCTACTAATGTTGTTGCTCCTGCAGTCGCTACAAGAAAGGGGGGCTAGGGGCCCTCCCAATAGAGGAGGACCCCTCCCCACCGGGGCTACCAGCCATGGTTTGGTGTCCCTTGTTTTTGTCTTGTTTTTTTTGTCTTTGTGTTGCTGATATCAGCAGTGGCTTGGGGCGGTGGGAATTCTACCCACCCCTTTGGTTGTCTTCCCCGTTCCCTTTCTCCCCCCCTTTTTCTTTTGTTGATGATGTCAGCAGTGACGTGAGCAATAACATCAGCAACGGGATGCTGACGTCAGCAGCGGCGGTTGTTGGGGTCGCTATTGGTGTTGCTGTTGCTGCTGTTGCTGCTGCTGCTTCTGCTGTGGCCGCTACAGCTGCTGCTGCTGCAGCTGTTGGTGCTGCTGCCGCTGCGGCTGCTGCTGCTGCTGATGTAGGTGCTGCTGCCGCTGCTGCTGCTGCTACTGCTACTGTTGTTGCTGCATTTGCTGTTGCTACTGCTGCTACGGCTGCGGCTACTACTGTTGCTGCTGTTGCTGCGGCTGCAGTTACAGCAGTAGCTGCTGCTGCTGCGAGCTGTTGCGGCTGCAGTTCCAGAAGCAGCTGCTGCTGCTGCGAGCTGCTGCGACTGTTGTGGCTGCTGCAGCCCGCTGCTGCTGCTGCACGCTGCTGCAGCTGCTGCGTGCTGCGGTTGCTGCTCGCTGCTGCTGCGGGCTGCTGCTGCGGGCTGCGGGATGGGGGATTTTTTTTCTCCTTCTCGTTATTTTTTTCGTTTTTCCTGTCACAGCGGGCAGCCGCCCGCTATCTACTGCGAGCAGCGGGCTACTGCTCGCTGGTAGTAGCGAGTTGCTGCTCGCAGGTAGCAGCGGGCTACTGCTCGCTGCTCGCTCGTTACGAGCTGAGAGCAACGGCAGCCGCGGCTGGCTACTGCTAGCAGCTGCTCGCTGTTGCTGCCAGCAGCTGCTCGCTGGTGCTGCCAGCAGCTGCTTGCTGCTGCTGCTGCTGCAGCTGGCTGCTACTACGGCTCGATGCTGCGGCTGCTGTAGCCCGCTGCTGTTGCTGCACGCTGCTGCATCTACTGCGTGCTGCGGCTGCTGCTCGCTGCTGCTGCGGGCTGCTACTGTAGGCTACTGCTACGCGCTGCTACTACTGCTGCTGCTGCTACCGCGGGCTACTACGAACTGCTGCTTTCGCCTGCTACTGCTGCTGCACGCAACTGCTGTTGGTTGCTGCTGCCATTGCTCGCTGCCATTGCTTGTGGCTGCCGTTGCTGCAGGTTTTCGCTGCTGCGTACTGGTGCCAGTCACTTCACCTGGGTGACGTTGCAGCGTGCGTCCTCGCCCGCAGGTGTCGGACGCGGCCTGCCGCTCACCTCCTCGCGTCACGCGTGGGGGTCAGTGTTGCCGAAAAATTTCGGCAGCATTTCCCCTGGCCCAGTGGCCGTGGGAAAACATCTGACACCGCCACCAAGCGGGTCAATGCTGCCGGAAAAAATCCGGCAGCATTTCCCCTACACTGGCGCATATGTGGGTCCGCCGGCGTTGTTTGGCACCTGATCGCCAGTCTTCTGCTGCTGCTGCTACGCTCTGGCTCTGATACCAAGTTGGAAAACCTAGGCATCAGGTTGGGGCAGCAGTGTTGTTGATGCAGCGTGCGGGCTTCCACGCTCGTTGCTTAAGTCAACTACCTCCTCAGTCTGCTGCTCTAGAGTCTAGCTTTGGGTTTGTTACTCAGAAACTTTGGGTTTGTTACTCAGAAACGTGCGCGCCATTGTTAGCGCCAGAAAGCAGCTGAAAACTGAAAGTGTCTGATTAGGAATGAAGAATGAGCAACAATGGGAGACCCCTCCAAGTTCTAGCTCCCCCCCACTAGTGTAGAACTTGTTACTCAGCTAACCAGCCAATCAGAAAATAGTCCTAGACCTATTTTCTGGCAGG
>SZWC01008374.1:59871-72703 GCA_023375785.1 Penium margaritaceum | reverse complement strand
TGAGTGAGTGAGTGAGTGAGTGAGTGAGTGAGTGAGTGAGTGAGTGAGTGAGTGAGTGAGTGGGTGATTTAGTGAGCGGGTGAGCCGGTGATGAGAGGTTGAGCAAATTAATGGGCGAGTGGGTGAATGTCCAAGTGTACACACATAGACAAAGTGAGGAGGACAAAGGAAGAGGAGGAGGAGGAGGAGGAGGAGGATTAGGAGAACGGATGAGGAGGAGGAAGGGGTGGATGTACGAACGGAGGGGAGGAGGGAAGGTGGAGGATGTATAAGAGGAGGAGGAGTAGAAGAGAAAAGGGGTGGATGAGGAGGAGGAGGGGGAGGAGGAATAGGAGAAAGGAGGTGGATAGGGAGGAGGAGGAGTAGGAGAAAGTAGGAGGAGGGTGGGGGGGTTCCACGATCGGGAGGAGGGGAGGAGGAGGAGGAGGGAGAGGACTAGGAGAGCGAAGGGGAGAAGGACCCCCCTCCTTGTGGGGGGGGGGTCCACGAAGGGGATGACGGGTGCCCTGAAGTGGAGAGGGGGCCCACGGAGGGGCCTGAAGGGGAGCCTACGGGGAAGGGGAGGGGGCTTACCAAGTGGGAGAGGAGGTTGCTATGGGGTGGACGAGGGGGCATGAAGTGGGGAGGAGGACCCTTCAGTGGGATAGGGGACTCATGGAAGGAAGGAAGTAGCCCTACGGGGAAGGGGGACTTACAAAGTGGGGTGGAGGGTCCACGGAGGCAATAGGGGGGCCCTATGGAGGAGAGATGCGCTTATGGAGGAGGGGAGGGGGGCCCTACGGGGGTGGGTGGTTCCAAGCGGGGAGGAGGAGGGAGGTGCTCACTATTGCTAGTGCTACTGCTTGCTGTTGCTATAATTGCTAGCTGTTAGTCGCTGTTCCTGCACGCTGCTCCTGCACGCTGCTCATTTCTCGATGCTGGCTACTCGCTAGTACTACTCGCTGCTGCTACTCGCTACTCACTGCTAGCTACTGGTGCTTGCTCCTTGCTGCTGCTGCTGCTCGCTGCTCGTTGCTGATGCTTGCTACTCGTTCTTCGCTGCTACTACTCGCTGCTCGCGCTTACTGCTCGCTCCTTGCTGCTGCTGCTCGCTACTAGTTCCTGCTACTCGCTGCTGCTGCTTGCTGCTCGCTGCTGCTACTTGCTGCTCTCTGCTGCTGCCCTCTACTTGCTGCTGCTGCCCGCTGCTCGTTATTTCCGCTTGTTGTTGCTGACGCTGCTTGCTGCTTGCTGCTTGCTGCTCGCTACTGATGCTATTGCTTTTGGTCGCTTCTTACTAGTTCTGCTGCTACTGCTCACAAATCGCTACAAGCTACACGCTAAACGGTGCGAGCAAGTCACTAACCATTGATCGCCGGTTTGCCGAATCGATGGCTTTGAGCGTTCTGCGGTGGGTGGGACATTCCGTTCAACGTTTTGTGAGTTAGCAAGCGAGTGCGTGCTTGCAAGTGCAGCGTTAGACACCGCGTAGTAGTGCTTTGCACTCCCGAACCACAAATCTGTGGGTGGTCGTGCTCAACCGCGTGCAGGCCGATGGTTTAATGTCATGCTAGACCGCAATAGTCAGGAGCAATGGGGCATGAGTCACGCCACATGGCACCCACAATGGGCCTTGATTGTGGTATAGAGAGACTTAATATCTGGGTGAAGGAGGCTCGAGGAGGCGGTAAGAACTCCAAGTTTATGTCCCACACGAGCGCCAACCACGATTACTTTGTCATTAGAACCCTACCAATTAAGTTTTCATAAACTGAACATTATAACATAATATGGAATTAAGAAGAAATACGTGGAACATTCCACAAAATTATTTTTGGAATCAAAAGATTTTGATTAAAAGATAACCATTTTTGGGGTTACGTAGTAACCCTATGCAATCGATTCGGTATCCAAGAATCAGCGCTGACGTCAGAAAATCCGCTGCACAAGGACTTCCGCGACGGCAATTCTGTCTGCGGTCGGTGTTTCTGTCCACCGACAGCCCATCGAGTATTTTCTAGGTATTTTTTTTAGCACTTCTGTCGCGTCCGGAAGACAGGCCCTCTCTGAGCGCGATTTTCCTTGCGGAAGCGACTCCCAGTCCGAGAAATACGTGCGAATCGGATAGACTTCGCGTAGCAACCAGGGTTTTTTCCGAAACAGATACCGGACATCGCAAGCAAGCACTTGACTTCACCGACGACTACTTCTCGGACAGGAGGGGAAGGTCGAGCAAAACTCGTTTCCAAGGCAGATAACATGTTTGAACCCGGCTTCAGTCTATTACTACGTAACCCCGATGCAAGCCTGCGTGCAGCCAATGCCACTAGTTTCAATGTAGAAACCATCACAAAATGCCTGGGAATTTCATACAGGTGATGTTTGGTTAAGTGATTCCCCGAGACCTGATTCTACATGCATTAATTTCATTAATTCTATAACATCACATAAACTTACAGCATAGCCCCGTTTTTTATACAAATCGCACTACACCCAAGTTTTATATATGATTTGTCAATGTCTATGAAAAGAGTGATTGCGTTGGCACCAGTTTTCATCATCATCGGTTTCCATCGCCACACTTTCTATTTGAAAAGTTGCGCCTTCAACATCATAAAATGTTCGCCTCGTGCATAGGACATTCCCCTCCAGAAGCATACATTGTTCACTGCCACTCTTTTCTTGATCCACGTCGGTTTTGTCACTTTCTGTTGGGAAGCTGTGGACATGGCAACGGGGCTCGTTAACTAGTGAGAGGTTGGTTGATGGCCAAAATCTCATCAGTAAACAATCAGCCTTGTGTCGGGCAGTACGGCGAAGGGAGAATGGTGACCAATTGCGACCCGCTCAACCATCAATTGGGCTATGTGATGCTGTTGAATAGAGATCGAGACGTTATCTGTCAAGAATTACCTTTTCTTCCCAATAGGAGAAGTCCAGCCTTGGATATGAGAGCTCAGACAATCTTGGTCTTGTACCAAATTTATGTTTCCCGATGGTTATCTTGTTTTGGATAGGGGAGTTTGGAAAATCTCGGTCTTGTACCAAATCTACTTTCAAAGCAATTGTCGCAAGTTTAAGAGGTGGATGTGATGAACTAAGCGACATGAGAACCAACCAACACTGCTTTACTTGCACGATTGGTCACATTGCACAAGGACAACCATTGTTGTTGTTGTAACTGTTAGCACAAACAACCTCTGTTGATTGAAAAACAGCCTGATCAAATCTTTTGAAATCAACCACAACTTTTCAAACTAATCGTTTAAACCAAATCTGCTTCACATTTGCTCTCTGTTCGTCCTAGAGTTCTTAGGGTCCACCCCATGAAAAATCAACATGGACGTTTTAGCAAGAGCATGCTACTGAGAATTTCCATGAGTGGCCGATGGCCGATAAAATTTTCCACAAGATCTTTTGTACATGTTTCTAGGTTCATTGCAACAAGGTTTGATGTATGAACACAAAGTAGTATGCCTCTATGCTACATAAGTGAGTATCATGTCAACTCCATACACAAACTACACGACACATTTGTTGCTTCCTGCTTAGCCATTGCATCACATGGCTTTCTGTTCATTTTTTGTGCCATTGTCATGCGAGGCAAGTTCCATTTTTCCACGAGGCCTCGCGTCGAAAATTGAGGCATATGTGAGATCTTGTCTCGACCTTGCATGGAAAAAAACAAGTCTTCGTCTTGTCTTGTCTTTTGCTAGACAAAATGAGAAAGTCTCACTCAAAGCCGTACTTGACAACATGACGATGAAAAAAGATCAATGTTGGTGTCGATCTTGTTTCAACACCAACTAATCTTGCGGTGCTCGATCGGTCGCTAAAGGGTCGTTAAGCCTCAAAGTCAGAGGCCAATGGCCTTGAGCCATTAGTCACAATCCTCATTGTCATTGAAAACTATGTAAGCAAATATGAGCGGACAATCTTTAGGCATTGATCATATAGTGAAGGTATGATGTGTCAAATTAGTTAAAAATCTATCGATAAAATACACCAAAACATGGGCTTTGACCCGGTCAAACAGACACCTCAACCATCTCTATGAAAGTAAAGTGATACGAAGAGAATGTCCAAGCTCAGTGAATAAATAAACAGTGGGAAAAACATCTTACGTCTCCTTTGATTTGATATGTGGTTGAAATTCATAATAAAATGGCCACCATGAGTCAATTCACATGTCATGGAAATGGTCGTGTTCACATAAACATGAATTCAAAGTCTTCCTCGTCTTACACTTATGTTTCTCCATTGGTAGGCACCTTGGATTTTACATATTGATGATGAAGTTTGGATCATACCACTGATAGGACGGTCGAGCATGTAAATTGGTATTGACAATGATAGTAAGAAATGATGGACACGGAGACCGGGTGCATGAAGAAAAGGAAACTAGCTAGGGTCAACTGGCTGATAGAGACGCCTGTTTGTTGGTTTTCATTTGGTTAATCGGTCAGCGGATATCACATGGGGCAAATTATCTCCATTCACCATGTCTAATATGAAATGGTTTACTCAAAAGAAGATCTCAATCTGAAGATTGAGACATGAAGTTCTTTTTACTCTTTCTACATGAAGATTGGCACATTGGAACACGGATTTGTTTCTTGTTGATGTGCATTTTAGCCCAAGTGTTATCATGGTTAATCAAGAAACGAATACAATCCAATAATTTTTTACTTTGAGTGATGCATTGAAAAACCTTACTTGGTAACCCTGTGCACGCTCTCCGTGCAACATCCAACCTTGTTTACCAACGACCCCAATTGTGAGAGCGACAATGTAGCACAACGAAAGTTTGGAACATAACATAAAATTTTACATTCAAGAAAGATTGTCGCAATCATTACCTGATTGCAACCGTCCATGGACACTATTATGTGACCCACACCATGAGGTCGCGTCAAGCTTGATGCAAGCACGTGAAGCAAATAATGGAAATCGAATCCAAACGGCCATCTCGACGAAAAATACGCTCACGAGTTTTCCACCACTCTTTCTAATGGAATCTATGAATAATCAAAGATAATGAACAAATCATAAACTCATTAAGAAACACCAATGTAGCTTCGAAAGGCGTGGCGAGCCATGACGACTTGGGCAAGGAAAAAACCACTCCGACAAAGAGGACGGTCATTCAGGTTTACAAGGCAATGTTTTCCAAGCTCGCTTAAGCCTTTTCGACGCTAAGTTCGAGCATCCGCGTTACATTGGCATCGGAGCTAGGTTGACCCGCTGACATTGCCATCGTCTCCACTCTGTCGTGACACTCCTCACACACCACAAGGAGTGGTAACTCCATCGACGAGCAGCAGGTGACCTCGTGGTGGTGCTGGTGGAATGCGGCCAAGGGGTGCCCAAACTCCACCACCTTCATGCGCGCACACCCCACCTCCACCAACCCAACCTATTTTGCACTCTACTACAATCACAAAGGCTTACAAGACCAGCAAACTGCCACATCACCCTCTTGCTACAGCAATAAGGGAGACACAAGGGGCAAGCCATGAGCTTCCTGCTATTATTTTTTATGGGCGTCCAATCCGGGAAGAAAAAAGGACCCGTCAGTCCCAGGTTCTCCTAGCAGAAAGGAATAGGGAGAGCAATAACTTGGCCTCTGGTCCTCCGTTTTCAGCGCCGTGTTTTTGTCGGATCCGTAAAATTGACAACTATTGCTTCATGCCACTGTGTTTCGCCACTGTACCATCAGTATGTGGCTATTCTGAGAAAAATTATTTTTACCTTGTAATTTCCACTCTAGTCCGTAATTTTTCCCCCAACTTTCGAGTTTATGACTTGAATAACACAACTGGTGCTGAGTAGCATTGCCTTTCCTTTCCCTTTTTTCCCAAGAAAAAAAGGAAGGTGAAGGAGGTTTGGCTTGGAGCCACCTCGTTCCACCTTAAGTTTGAAGCGAGGCACACACAGTCGAATAGTGTGTCCACTACCTAGTTTATAAAAAGAGAGAGAATGAAAAAGAAGAGGAGAGAGTGGGTTGGAGGAGGTGGTTAGAGAGTGAGAGATCTGAAGCAAGGCCTTGCCACAAGGATGGCCGGCCTTGGGATCGGACTCTTCGCGGTCTTGGGGCGTGCTCCAAGCACTAGCGCCCGCCGCTCCAATGAACGCATGCCCTTGGGATCCAAGGAGTGTCGCGGGACATTAGCGCCCGGAACCCACCTCGCAAAGTCGCACCGGAAGGCAATGACAAGAGGGGGAAGTGCTCGCCCGGCGCCGCCAAGAGGCGGAGTGCCAACATCTCCTAAGCATGGACAGCAGCGTGAGACTCCCGTTGCGGACGCTCGGCAAGGCAATGAAAAAAATCAGTCGCTCGTTGTCGAGCTCGGTTTCGTCAACGAGGCTACACCTGCCCTGATCACTTGTGCAAATGACGAGGTGTTGAGGGCCACCAAGGGGAACCTTGTTGATGGTGACAACCTCGACAGGGTTGCGAAGGTGATGAGCACGGAGACGAATCGCCTAACGTGCCTGCGGATCGCATTGTAATTGAAGCTGATTGTGAAGCTGACAACGAACTAGACGCACATGAAACATCCAGCAAGAGCAGCAAGGCGGGCAAGTCCATGCTGAACGAACATGAAGCAGGCGCTAACATAGTGGAACGTGCATCCGACTGCGTGAACGACAAGGGTCATGTCCTTGTTTTGGTGGGAGGGGAGTTAGCCCAATACACGATCTTGACATGTGCATTGGCAAAACAGCATGCGCTCGATAGCACCGTTTGTCGCCTGAATGTTGACGAGCAGCTCGACCACCTTCGCTCCCGCCTCCCCCCGGAGGATTTCACACTGGCCGTGAACGTCATGGGTGCGCTCGCATATGACGGCAACATGGTGCGTCACGCTTTGTGAAAGATTGTTCATGATACTACGGTTGAACAAGAATTTGTACAAAAAGAACCGGAAGTTGGTGCGTAAGGTAGCGGCCGCCGAACACCGTGCAAAGGTGGCCGAGCAGGTTCTTGAGAAACTCTGTGCCAAGGAAGCCAAAAACTAGCGTGCTGTGCTCAATGCAACAGTTGGTGCCATTCGTCACGCTGCCAAGGTGGAGTTGGAACAGATCTTAGTGCGTTGCGAGTGTGAAAGCGCAAAAAACAAGTGCGCAAATGTTCGTGACGTGCGTCGAGCTCCAGTCATCAATCCTACTCCTTGCCTGGAAGAGAACGTGCCTGAACCACGAGCTCATCCAGCTCCAACTCGGGTCCAAACGGAAGGCGGGACTGGCAGCCGTGTGGTTCTTCAGCCAGTTGACTGCTATGATTGCACCTGCAACGTCAACACGTTCATGATAATTCTTTAGAGGGACCTCCACCTTGCTTGGATTGGGGAAGAGGAGTGGCGCAAGCAGGGCATGCTTTCCTTAAAGCCAAAGCCGTTTGAAAAGCTGACAGAGCTCTGCAAGCAGAAGCAACAATACTCGGACCCCACCTGGATGGAGTATTACAAACTGATGCGTGAGCTGTACTCAAAGCCAGCTGACTTGCAGAAGGCAAAGAAGGAGCTTGAGAGCTGCGTGCAAGGGAGCATGTCGGTCGAGTGGTATGCCAAGGTTTTTCTTCAGACTGCAAAGAAGGTCCAAGATTTCCACTTGACGGAGCAGGCTAAGATTGACCTCTTCAAGAGTGGTTTGGCAAGCCCTCAGCTGCGATTCTTTTGCCTTCACGATAATGGCAAGGAGTGGAAGTCCCAGCATGCACTAACAACACGCGCGTGTGAGTTGTACAAGCAAAACTCCAGCTTGTGCGATTGCGACGTGCGTGAAAGCAAGTCGGTGCGTGAGATGCCGTCAGCGCGTCAACGGGCAGTGCACCAATGCGTGTAGTGGAGGCAACATCTGAGCCCCCCAAGAAGTTGAATCCGACACTGTGGAGAGAACATCTCCCGCTCCTCTATCATGTGAAGACGCTACCACCAGGTTGGACACATTGGACGTGCCTATCCCCAGCGTGACCATTAGTAGTAGTAGGGACAGCAGCAATGCCAATGGAACGGTCATGGCGTACGCCAAGGCAGAGGGCCAAACCGCTTCCTTGGTGGTGGCCAGAACCGCATCCATGGGGGCGGTCAGCACCAAGGTGGACAGCATGATGGCAACAGAAATGCCCTTGCCAGCCAGGAACGCCCTCACGGGGGGAAGCGTCAAGGCCATGAATTTGCACCCATCCAGCGCCAGGGCGCACAATGTGGTCAGCGTGGATACGGACGTCCATGTGGCAATAAGCATG
Organism: Penium margaritaceum; assembly: GCA_023375785.1. Lineage (NCBI taxonomy): Eukaryota > Viridiplantae > Streptophyta > Zygnematophyceae > Desmidiales > Peniaceae > Penium > Penium margaritaceum. The sequence goes on along the minus strand of SZWC01008374.1, from coordinate 64,473 downwards.
ACTTTGACAGAGGTGCTGGGGGGCACGTCCACCGTCCTCAGCATGGTTGTGAGCAGGATTTTCCCAATCCCCAGTAGCTACCGGTGGACTGCTATCTGGGGTTGCTATAAATCATGGGAATGATGAGGACATGATGTTCATGTTTTGCGATGATGATATGAAAAACTTTGATTTTTTATCGGCACATAATTTCTCAACAGTTTATGTGCCTTTCGTGAATCCTGATTCCCTCTTCCATGATCGCTCATGCCCACTCTCATACGTGACAAAAAAAAACCTTGAAAACCACACAAGCTTGGTTGTAGCCACAAAACAAAGTTGGCTAGATGTGATAGAAGCTACACACAAAGCTCATGAGATAAACTATTTGACATGTACAACATTGGCGATGCTTGTGGGTCCAGAAACAAACAAGTCTGCATTGAAAAGATGGAATTTGCTGGCCTCGATCACCAAAGGACATCGCATATGGGAACATTTCGATGAAATGGTTGAGCTGCAAAGAAGCACTCATGATTATCGGATCTAGCACCTCAAGGACAAGCCTCCAGTGAGCCTTTTCATACAAAAGTCCAAAGCATCCATGTCCATGCAAGTTGATGGAAAACTGGTAGGCGCCCTTGCACGCATCTTGGTGGATACTGGGGCAAATGACTCATTTGTGAGCGTCGCGTTTGTACGCACGTGGCAATCAAAGTACATGTCTCGCACTAGTACTGTGGTATTGTGGTCGTCGGTGATGAGAGAGAGAGGTGCCAGTCCTCAGCGACTTTGTGGCACGGCTCACACCACCCGGCTTTACCACCAGTGTTTGCCTCACCGTGCTTGATCTCATGGATTCGTCAGATGTGGTTCTGGAATACCTGTGGCTTGTGAATCACAAGGCACTTATGTGCTTTGACTCGAAGACATTGAAGATTAGCAGTGGAAGGAGAACGGGTACTCTGTCTCCAATACCACAAATTCAATGACCTGAAAGGAAGACTCAATTGAGCCTCTCGGTGCTCCAAGTGAAAAGGCGATGTCGACAAGGGTGCAGCTGCTTTCTTGCAACCCTGAAGAAAATGGATGACAAGACAGAGGACAAGGTATGCCAAGGGGTCGCAAACATACTCTCAGAATTCTCGGATGTTTTTGAGGCACTGTCTAATGGGCAACCACATTGACAAATGGTCGGAAATACCATTTCGTTGGAGTCCAGGGCTGTGCCTCCCCTTTGATGAGTGTATCACCTGAGTCCAGCAAAACGACAAGAAGTAGAAGTCCAAATCAAGGAGGAACCTCAGAAGGGTTGGATTGAGCGGAGCTCTTTTCCCTTTGGATCACCTATCGTGTTTGTGAACAAGAAAGATGGTGGCCTTAGGATGTGCGTGGAATGTTGAGCATTGAACAAACTCACTGTAGAAAACTGGTACCCGCTCCCGCCCATCGAGGACCTATTTGACCAACTTAAAGGAGCAAAAGTCTTCACGTCTCTGGATCTATTGTAGGGCTACCACCAAATCCGGATCACAGAGGAAGATGTACCCAAAATGGCATTCAAAACTCATCTCAGACACTATCAGTTTTGGGTCCTCTGCTTTGGACTGACTAACGCACCTGCGACATTCCAAGTAATGATAAAGAACATCTTCCATGAACATCTCGACAAGTTTGTCCTGATGTATCCTAACGCCATCCTCATCTTCTCAAAGAACTAGGAAGAACACGAAAAACACCTAAAAATGGTGCTTGAGATTCTTTGCAAGAACCGCTTCTTTGCCAAGAGAAGTGCAAGTTTTTGCAGCTTGAGTTGGAGTGCCCTGGCCACGTCATTAGTGGTGAGGGGTTCCGGATGGACCCTTGCAAAGTGCAGGTCATGAAAGAATGGCCTCAACCCAAGAACGTGGGTCAGCTCTGCTCTTTTCTTGGACTCGCAAACTACTTCCGGTAGTTCATGAGAGGCTACTCCACGTAACTGAGCCCTCTCACTACCCTGACCCGGAAGGCGAGCACATGGATTTGTTTAGTAGAATACACTGAGTCTTTTGAGGTTGTAAGGGTGATGCTGATATCAGCAACGGTACTTGCACTCCCAAATACAAAGAAGCCGTGGGAGGTACGTTGTGATCCATAACTTACACCGTCGGGAGCTGTGCTCATGTTGCCTACGAGAGTCACAAGCTCTTAGATGGAGAGACCAGGTACACCATTAGGGATCTGGAGCTGCAGGCAATCGTGCATTCTTTCAATGTATGGCGCTGTTATCTTGAAGGCTCCGGGGGACAAATCATGGTGGTCATAGACCACAACCCTCTCACGTACTTTCAGACGCAACTGAACCTTTTACGACCACAGGCACAATTGAGTGAATAATTGAGTCGCTTTACATTCACCTTGCCCTACAAATCAGGAAGGGCTAACGTGGCAGACCCATTGAGTCAAACCGAACACATGTGAGCCGCATGCTGAGCAATAAGGAGATCACAAACTGACACTTTGCCGCCGTTGTGGCGGAGAAAACACTGCACACAAAACCACTCCGCCCACCTCCACGACCATTGTTCAATGTGAACCCTTTCAAGAATTGCATTCGGATGGGCTATACTTTGGACCCATGGTTTGCTGAGCCGAGGAACATTGAACGTCATGGCTTCGTGGAGGCTGCCGGGTTTTACTAGCATGGTAAGCAGGTGGTGGCCCCAGATGTCAACAACTTGTGACAACAGATCATGTTTGAGTTTTATGACCCTCCTTCCTTGGATCATATCGGATCAAAGAAGACAGGACATGCTCTGGCTCAACACTAATGGTGGCCAAGATTGAGCACATCATCAGGGAGAACTGCATGGTGTGTGATCTGTGCCTTTGCAACAAGGCTTAGAACAAGGCAACCTATAGGGCTCCTCCAGCCTCTGCGACTCCGTGACACCCCATGGGAGTCGGTGTCCATGGATTTCATCATGGGACGCCCGGAGACCAAGAAAGGCCACGATGCCATCTTTATCATTATGGACAAGTGTGAACCGGGCGCGGTGTGCTAGCCTCAACCGGATGGTGGAGGCACCAACCGGTGGCAACGGCGACCAAGGGGAGGCCGATGCACACCAACCCGGCGTTGCGGAAGCATAGGATCGTCTTGGGGGAGCACGGGAACACGTGTGGCACAGTGGGAGTAAACTGTACTTGTTGTTCAAGTGTCAACATACAAGACTATATGTACATGATGACACATCCTAGGCGACCCGAGGTCGCCGAGCCGTGCGCGGCTTCGTATGGACCTGAGATGAGCGTTATTGCTCCAGCATCACGTAGCTCATCTTCCCAGCTTTCCAACGCACCAAGAATCGCATCATTCCGTGGAGGAACGGCCGAGATATGGCCGTTTCAGTGAACCACGGCAATCTGCCGCTGGCAGCACCACTAGCGGCGGTGACGGCCGCCCGAAGCGCCCTTTCTGGTAATAACACACCGGGGCGCCATTCCGAAGCGCCCTTGGCCCTCAATGATCCTTGACTCATTGACTATCCGGGCCCCAAGGTGCGCTTCGGCTTTGTTAGGTCTTCCGAGGGTCGAGCCTCAGTCTTTGGGGATGATTTCCCGTCACCTTTTTCCCCTCGGCCGGTCCAACCTTTGGCCGGGCGTATCTTCCTGAATTCTTGATGGATCGACCCCGTTCTTAGGTCGATCTTGCACAGTTTTTCCTGTAGATTCCAAATCCACAGTCAGATTATACATTCAAGGAAGCCTCAAGCCGTGATCAGTGCCGTTGGCACTGTCCGGCTTACACTACCCCCCCCTTTAGGAGCGAGCCGTCCCGGTTCGCTCTTGATACTCCCGGAGGAGAGCATCGATCCCGCCAACGTTGAAGTTACGGGCAGGCTCCCATGAGTTGTGGGCCGCATCATAGCCCTTCCATTTGACCAGGTACTCCCATCCACGACCACGATGACGGTGGTCAAGGATGGCCTCCACCTCAAACTCTTGTTCGCCCTCGATCACCACCGGAGGGGGAGGTTCAGAACTGCGGCCAGGGAAATGCTCGGCCGGATCATGGTAGAGCTTGAGTTTGGAGATGTGGAACACGTCGTGGACTGGCATGGAAGGCGGGAGAGCCAACCGTGCCACCACGGGTGTCCGCATTTCGAGCACCTCGAACGGACCAAGCCACCGGGGTTTCAACTTGTCCGACCGGACCCCGCGAAGCTTGACATGCGCGCTGTTGAGAAGCACGCGATCACCGACCTTGAGCGTTGCTTCCATGCATCGGCGGTCCGCTTGCAGCTTCTGCTGCTCTTGTGCCTTCTTCAATGCATGCCGCGTCGCCGCCCAAATCAAGTCATGTGCGGTAGACTCCACTGCGGGCAGGTTGCTTGCGACGTGCAAACTGAGGGGCGTGGCGGGCACCGTCCCGTTCACCACCTCAAACGGCGCCTTGCCGGTGGAGGCGGACGTGGCAGAGTTATACGCCAATTCAGCGACCGGCAATCGCTGGTCCCACGCCGTCTCGTCCGGATCACCCACTGTACGGAGGAGCTGCTCCAGCGTCTGGTTCGTCCGCTCCGTTTGCCCGTCAGTTTGGGGATGAAAACTGGTCGACAGCTGCACCTTGCTGCCGTACCG
>SZWC01008374.1:48365-59656 GCA_023375785.1 Penium margaritaceum | reverse complement strand
CGAGCCGTGCCTTCCGCGCTCACCGTATCACGCGTCGCAATGAAGTGCGACATCTTGCTGAAGCGATCCACTACCACCAACACCGCATTGTGGCCTGTCGCTGTCGTGGGCAAACCCGTGATGAAATCCATGGAGATGTCCTGCCACGGCTGCTCGGGGATGGGCAAGGGTTGGAGGAGACCCGGGGTCTTTGTCCTCCTCGCCTTGTGGCGTTGGCACACGTCACAACTCCGGCAGAATTCAGCCACCTCCGACGACATGGTGGGCCACCAAAAGAAGCGAGCCACCGTCTTCAATGTCTTGTCGACGGAGAAGTGACCGCTCGGGCCACTGTCATGGCACTCCTCCAAAATCAGCTGACAAAGTGCAGGCACTGCGGGAACCACCACCTGTTGCGTGCCGCGCCGTCGCCAATACGGCGCCTCGAAGAAAAATCTCCGAGCGTCGTACTCCCCATGCGCCTCGTATCCCTCCGTGAAGAGCTTCACAAGGAAGGCATCCTCGTGGATGGTGAGAGACGCGACCCGCATCATCAGGTCCGGTCGCCNTAGTTCAGCTCCGCCCCGCGCAACTTGCGCGAGTAGTAGGCGACCGGCTGCGACCCGTTGCCAAAGTCCTGCAAAAGGATTCCACCAATGGCCAGGTCCGATGCATCCGTCGCCATTTCAAACTCACGGCCGCTGTCGGCCAAGTGCAAGGCCGGCGCGGAGGTCAGAGCCCGTTTGAGATTCTCAAAGGCTTCTTGTTCGCTAACTCCCCAACTCCACTCGCGATCCTTGCGAGTGAGATTGGAGAGTGGCGCTGACACTCCCGCGTAGCCAAGGATGAACCTGCGGTAGTACTTGCAAAAACCAAGGAACACTTGCACATCATGCACATTACGCAACTTCGGCCACTCTTGTACGGCCGACACCTTGCGCGGGTCCATGGCAATCTGTCCATTGCCAATTATGTGTCCAAGGAATTCAACTTCACCCACCGCGAACTCGCACTTAGAGAGTTTTGCAAAAAATTTCTCCTTCCTCAAAATCTCAAGGACCTTCTTCACATGCTCCTCATGCTCCTCCGCCGTCCTGCTATACACCAAGATGTCGTCGAGGTACACCACCACGAAGTCATCCAAGTACGGCCTGAAGATGTTGTTCATCGCCGCCATGAAGGTGGCCGGCGCATTGGTCAACCCGAAAGGCATCACGAGGAACTCGTAGTGACCATAGCGGGCGCGGAAGGCCGTCTTTTCCACATCATCTGCTGCGATGCGGATCTGGTGGTAGCCAGAACGGAGGTCGATCTTCGTGAAGAAGCGAGCTGCACGGAGCTGATCGAAGAGCTCCTCAGCTCGTGGAAGCGGGTACCGGATCTTGATGGTCAACTCGTTCAACGCCCGGTAGTCCACGCACATGCGCATCTCCCCCATCTTTTTCTGCACAACAAGACAGGTGCAGCGTAAGGAGACGAGGATGGGCGGATGAAACCCTGCTCCGTCATCTTGGTCAGCTGCTTCTTGAGCTCCTGCAGCTGCGCGTCGCTCATGCGGTACGTTGCACGAACAGGCGGGCGCGCTCCAGGTTTGAGGTCGATGCGATGGTCCACGTCTCGCTTTGGTGGCAGACCCGCCGGGAGGGTGTCGGGGAACACGTCCTCGAACTCCGTACACACCTTCCGAAGCCCCTCGGGCACCGCGGCAAACTTGCCTTGGACCCCCGGCTGCTTACGAGTCGCCCCATGCGCCACAGCAGGCGCCACGTCCTCTGGTTCGTCGAAATCTTCCTCCACGTCTCGCACGAATGCCAGAAAAATCTGCTCCCTTTTTCGAATCGCGCGCTTGAGCTGCACCAAATTCAGCATCATAGGCGTCGATTCCTCCTTGCGAGGCACCGACTGCTGCGGCGCTTCCTCCTCGCAAGTCTCCTCCTCCGTGGCCTCTTCTTCGGACCACGTAGGCAGGGGGTACTCTTTGTCTCCGAGCTTGACTGAGACGGTGCGCGCTTCCCAATTGACGACGGGGTTGTACTTGTGGAGGAAGTCACGACCGAGGATCACATCGTAATCCTTCATCGGGCACACCCAGTATACGGTCGTTATGCGAAGCTTCCCCACGCGAATGGAGAGGGGACGGGCCAGGTACCCCACTTCAATCGTGCCGTCCACTTGGTTAGCGGTCCGCTTCTTGCTCGTGAGCGCAAGGCCCCACTTCCGAGCACACTCCATGCTCACGAAACTGTGGCTCGCGCCACAATCCAGCAGGCTCCCCACCTTCCCCTTGACGCCTTTCACTCGCGCCTCCAAGAGAAGTGCGGGCTGCTCCTCCTCATACCCCGTGTCCCATGCTTTGACCTCGGAAACCCCCTTAATTGCCGCAAGGCGTTCGGGTGGGCGGTCAACTGGCGGTTTGGGATGAGAGGAGCCAGGAGTAAGGCCATCTACTCCCGGCTCTCCTCGTTTCCCGACTCCTTTGTTGCTTTATCTGCTTCCTTCGTGGCTTGCTTCCCCTTCCCTTGCCGCTTACCCTTGCCGTCGCCCTTCTTTGGACTCTGACAGTCACGCGCATGTGGCCCGGCTTGCCACAGTTGTAGCACTTGCGCTGTTGTAACGCTCCAATCTCCATGGGCGTGACGTTGCTATCGGCCCGCTTGCCATAACCACCACCAAAAGAGTTGTGGCTGTTGGCATGAGCCTGTTGCACGCGCGAATCGTACCGTTCGGCTGCTGCGATCATTGCCGACAGGTCGTCGTTGAGGTCGTGCATCACCGTCACAGCACGGGCGTCGTTCTTGAGGCCGTTGCTGTAGTGGAAGCACAATTCGTGGGAGTCGAAGCCACAGTTGGCGACGATCCCACGAAACCTGCGGGTGTATTCGGCGACGCCGCCAGTGTGGCGAAGCCGACGCAGCTTGGCACGCGCGTTGTTCCTCACGTCACCCACGGTGAAGCGCTTGATGAACGACTCCGTGAACTCTTTCCACGAGGTCGGCCATTTCAGGGTAGGGTCGCCACTGCTGCATGTTGGAGCCGATTGGGTTGAGATTCCGGTCGCGGCAACAATGCCGGCGGCCATTGATGCTCCACTGCCGTGTGGATTGGATCGCATCACATCGGCCCACCAATCCAACGATGCCCCTCTCAATAGGGTCACGGCATAGTCGCGACGCGCCTCGTACCTTGAGGCATCCACGCCGATGGCGGTGAAGTACAATTCCAGTCCGAGTATCCAAGCGTGCGGAGCTGGCCCATCCTTCTTCGATGGGTCAAACGACTCCGGCTTGGGCGGGCTCGGGACGCCCACCGCAGGTACGTTTGCGGTGGCAACTGCCACTGGTGTTGGCACTGGACGCTTCGCGAGCTCTTCATTGAGGTACGCATTTTGCTTCTCCAACAAGTCCATCTTGGCCTGCATGTCGGCGAGCAACTTCTGCANGCTGCGGCTGCTGTCACTTCGCCTTGCGCGTCAAACGCCGCAGCCAATGAGGACGAGCCGGATGAAGTCATCTTTGCGTCCGGTGCAACTTCTTCCTCAACGGGTCCTCCGGTTACCGCCTTGTCACCGGAGTGCGTGATTGGCCTTGGGCACGGATCCGCCAAGGAGGCAAGATGCGTGCTGGTCTACGCTGACCAGGAGAGGTTGCCACGTAGATGATTGTGCCCCTGAGCCAAGGGTGGCTCTGATACCAAGTGTGAACCGGGCGCGGTGTGCTAGCCTCAACCGGATGGTGGAGGCACCAACCGGTGGCAACGGCGACCAAGGGGAGGCCGATGCACACCAACCCGGTGTTGCGGAAGCGTAGGATCATCTTGGGGGAGCACGGGAACACGTGTGGCACAGTGGGAGTAAACTGTACTCGTTGTTCAAGTGTCAACATACAAGACTATATGTACATGATGACACATCCTAGGCGACCCGAGGTCGCCGAGCCGTGCGCGGCTCCGTATGGACCTGGGATGAGCGTTATTGCTCCATCATCACGTAGCTCATCTTCCCAGCTTTCCAACGCACCAAGAATCGCATCATTCCGTGGAGGAACGGCCGAGATATGGCCGTTTCAGTGAACCACGGCAATCTGCCGCTGGCAGCACCACTAGCGGCGGTGACGGCCGCCCGAAGCGCCCTTTCTGGTAATAACACACCGGGGCGCCATTCCGAAGCGCCCTTGGCCCTCAATGATCCTTGAATCATTGAATATCCGGGCCCCAAGGTGCGCTTCGGCTTTGTTGGGTCTTCCGAGGGTCGAGCCTCAGTCTTTGGGGATGATTTCCCGTCACCTTTTTCCCCTCGGCCGGTCCAACCTTTGGCCGGGCGTATCTTCCTGAATTCTTGATGGATCGACCCCGTTCTNAACACACCGGAGCGCCATTCCGAAGCGCCCTTGGCCCTCAATGATCCTTGACTCATTGACTATCCGGGCCCCAAGGTGCGCTTCGGCTTTGTTGGGTCTTCCGAGGGTCGAGCCTCAGTCTTTGGGGATGATTTCCCGTCACCTTTTTCCCCTCGGCCGGTCCAACCTTTGGCCGGGCGTATCTTCCTGAATTCTTGATGGATCGACCCCGTTCTTGGGTCGATCTTGCACGGTTTTTCCTGTAGATTCCAAATCCACAGTCAGATTATACATTCAAGGAAGCCTCAAGCCGTGATCAGTGCCGTTGGCACTGTCCGGCTTACAACAAGGCAATAGGAATGTCCCATTTCATGCCCACAATAACCCATGTCAGAGCGGAAGAGAATGCCTGGCTTTTCTAAGAAGGCGTCATCAAGTGCCACGGCTTACCCATCCGCATCATCTCCGACTATGATCCGCACTTTGCCAGCCGGTTTTGGCTTACATTGAAGGAACGGTTTGGAATGTGACAAAGCATATCCTTAGTGTTTCATCCCCAAACTGATGGGCAAACAAAGCGCATGAGTCGTACACTCGAGCAGATGCTCCGCATGTACATTGGCCCAACAATGGAGGGTTGGGATGACTATTCTGCTATGAACAAAGTGGTCAACGAATTGACTGGTTTTATCCCATTCTTCCTCAACCATGGTCGGTATCCAGTGGTACCCGCTTCAATGGTGAAGTACGGGGGCGGCATTGATCAGGTACCCTCTGTCGAGGCCTTTTTCAAGCGCATGGACGTCCTCTAGCGGGATGATAAGGCCCATTTCTATGAGGCTCGACAGCGCCAGAAGGCTTATGCTGACAAGAGACGTCGTGAGTTGAAATTCTCGATCGGGGATCGTGTGCTTTTAAGCTTACGTAATTTACGGCTAAAAACGCCGGGTGTACAAAAGATGTTGCCGAAATGGGTGGGACCCTTCACGGTTACACATAAGTTGGGACACGTGGCCAATCGGTTGGCCCTCCCACCAGCCATGCGCATCCATGATACCTTTCATGTTAGGCTCCTTCACCCTACACAGCAAAGGAGTTTGTTCAGGTACCCCCTCTTGCTGTCCTCGCTCTGGAAGGTGAGTGTGAGATGCGCCGCATCCTCCAACACTGTGAGCGTAATTTGCACGCACGAGTACCTCATTCACTGGGGCAGTTGTAGACCTGACTACAACACTTGGGAGCAGAGTCGTGAGTGCCAAGTGCGGCAATTGTGGAGTACTGGGGGGAAGTGGCTGCCCGTCGGAACAAGCGCGTCCTCGAGGGTACCACCCCGGCACAAGTCTCCTTGAGAGGATAACGGCACTGGCCCTCGGCTGATCTTTGGCTTACTCCCAAAAGCGTGTCACGGGGACGCCTGAGCACCTGTTGCGGGGTCGCTTCATGTAAAGGGGGAGGAAGCGTGGCCACTGTTTCTTCTTTGAAAGCTGAACAATCTCTGAATTTTGAAATGTGCCGAATCATGATGTTATTCTCTCCATGGGATGGCGCTTTTATCATCAATGATAGATGGACGTGTGCAAACTACCTCGTCACAAAAGATAAAACCAAATTGAGGACAATTTGTAGCTCAAGGGGGAGGAATGTAACACAGCAAAATTTTGAAACAGAACATAAAAATTTACAGTCAATGAGGACTGTCACAATCATTACCTGATTGCAACAGTCCATAGACACTGTTCTGCGACCGACACCATGAAGTCACATCAAGCTTGACACAAGTGCGTGAAGCAAATAGTTGGAATTGAATCCAAACGGCCATCTTGAAGGAATTTAGGTCACAAAGTTTCCATTTTTCTTTTCAACGGATTATGAAAATGATTACAAATAATAAAAAAATCAAAACTATATAAAGAAACAGCAACGTAGCTTTGAAAGGTGTGGCACGACATGACAACTCGGGCAAGGGGAATACAATTCTGACGAGGAGGACAGTCATTCAGTTTCACAACGCAAACGTTTCCGAGCTTGCCTAAGCCTTTTCGACGCTAAGTTCAAACATCTGCATCACAAACTACTTGAAAAAGGGATCATCCAGTCCAGAAAACTCGTTTTGTTTGTTTTGTTTGTTTTCTTTGTAAACCTTGATCAAACCCTATCCCAAGTATCATGCAAGGTTGAGGGTGTTGTGATGTGAGTCGTCCCCATCTCTTTCTAGAGCTTACTGTAACCACTCAGCCGTGTCAATGCTCATGCAGATCCTAGATGTGGTCCCTGCTGGCGCTGGAGCACCGACAAGTGGTGGCTCCACCCACAAGTAGCTGCGAGAAATCTGCCACGATGAGAGGGAAGGTGATAACCCTCCTTGCAACGTCTAATGTGAGAGAGCACACTGTTTGGGAGAGAGCGTGATAAACATCGCTGGATTTGGTCAAGAGACAGCAAAGAACTGCTTGATTTGTGTGAAGTTGCAAGCGGAATGAGGGAGTTGAGGGGATATCCCCCATTGCACTACAACGACGTACGTGTGCAATAAGGATTGTCGCAGGTGTAAAAAAAATCAGAAAGAGCTCCTAGTGCTAGAAAGGCACGATACACAACCTAGTGCAAACCCGGATATAGTACGGGCTGCTCAGTTGCCTGAATGGAAAACCAAAAGAAGTAGTAGAAGAAAACAACAAACCCCACATAGCTGAATCATGAAAAAGTAACGCTGTGTTCCGTCGAGAAAAGGCCCCGGGTGATGGGCCACCGAGAAAATCCTCGTGAGCATGGGAAGGCATGAGAGGTGAGCCGGAACCAGTCGGAGCAGCTGGGAAGCCGATTGTGTGCCTGCATGGGAGTACGACGTCAAGTCCAGAAGCCACCGAGACTGACACAACACCCCCCCATGGCCCATAGATGCCAGACGACACAACGCAGCAAGGGACAGAAGCACAAGAGGCAGCCTCACGACATGAGAAACACGGAGCACCGAGAGGGGGAATAGAGGAGGGCTCCAAGAGAGCTGTCACATCAGCCAGGATCAACACGTAGGGTCTGCAGGCCTACACTATGCACAGCCGCTTTCAACTTCCCGCTGTAGAGTGCTTTTGTGAGAAATTCTCCTCATTGCCGCCGCGTGTCAACCCCAATCAAACGCACATCGCCACATGCAATGCACTTGTGCACAAAACGATGCTCTATGTTGATGTGCTTAGTACATGTCTAATGCATGCCATTGTGTTCAGTGATGCGGCGTGTCCTTTTGTTGTTGTAGTGAAGTGTGATGCAGCAGGTGGAGTGGCGAAGCTAGTACATGAGATGACACAACCAGGTGCTCTCGCAGATGCCCACACCCAATGCAATGTACTTAGCCTTGGTAGAGCTATGTGCAACGGAATCCTGCTTCCCACTCTTCCATGAGACGACGGTGCCGCCAATCAGTTAGATGTACCTAAAGCAACTGCATTCATTGCAATCCTGTGCCAAGTCACTGTCCATGTATCCATCAACTACCACGGAGGATTGTGCGTGAAAGCAAAGCCCCAAGAGAGGAGTGCAGGACATACTACACAATGTGCGGTGCGCCCCCAAGATGGAGGCGATGTGGACATGGAGAGAACTGTCATAGGAAGTTGACTGCGAAGGCAACGTCAGCATGCGTAGTGGTACCAAGGGACATGAGTGAACTGATGACTGAAAGGTTTGTCATGACGTCAAGGGACTCCCCCAACCGTTCTGGGTGGACAGACTTCAGCAGTCTTTGCCAAGCAGGCATCATAAGCATAGAAGCATGGAGAACACTGGCCACAAGGTCAGCAAAATTCTCTCCAAGTGTGCGGAAGTACCTTGCCTCATGCACGTTAAGCACACGCCGATGGCGGTTGCGCTCAATGTCCATGCCCACAAAGACGCGGACGAGACCAAGATCCTTCATCTTCTACCCATGATGGAGGAGTGCCTTCACAGCCTAGATAGCCTGCGGATCTAGTGAGGCAATGAACAAGTCATCCACGTAGACCAGAATGGCTACTAAGGATGCAGACGGAGCTTTACAAAGAGAGCAGAGTCGATTGGGTTGCGATAGTAGCCACCACACTCAAGGATGGCAGAGATCTCATGGTTCCAGCATCACAAAGACTGCTTGAGCCTATACATAGCCGTGCGGAGGCGCCAAAACATCCTGGTGCCGTTGAAGCTTGGGGGCTGCTTGAGGTAGATTTCCTCATTGAGGTGGTCGTGATGAAGAGCATTGTTCACGTCCATCTGGTGAAGCTCCTAGTCATGCTGGGCCACATGAGTCAGGAGCACCTTGGCCGCGGTGTACTTCCCCACGGGGCTGAAGGTGATATCAAAGTCCACGCCGGGCACTTGGGAGAATCCCTTGGCCATGAGCCAGGCCTTATAGTGTTCAATGGAGCCACCAAGCTTCCACTTGTGATGGTAAACCCAGTACAAAACGATGGCCTTACGGCCTGGTGGGTGCTGTAAACGCTCAAATACACCATGTGCCTTGATAGTGTCTAGCTCTTTGCGTATGAATTGCTCCCAAAGGGCCGCATCCGGAGTGGAGCGGGCCCAACGCAAACTGTCAGCCTCAGCCGAGAGTGTGGAGTAACCACCGGGGACAAGGGCCGATGCAACCGTAGTGCTGTGCATAGATGAGCCAGAATCAGGAGCAATGATAGCACGGTCAACCATAGTGGTCGCTAGCCCAAGGACATCGAGACTAGTACCGGCGGCAAGTTGGATAGGGACAGGGACATCCAGTTGCACAGGAGGATGAGTGGACTGCGTTGAAACAATGGAGGAACGCAAGGGTCAAAGACGACCGCTAGGGGCCCAACTGAAGGGAGGACACGCGGACAACATGACAGGAGCGACCGGGTCGGATGCAAAAGGGAGTTGCACAAATGCAAGCTGCGACACAAGGACAACGGGTGCTGACATCGGAGAGGACGTATGAGATGCTGTGGGTGAGGAGACAGACGCAAGAGAGCGAGAAGCTTGAGGACCAACAGCAGATGCAGGTGACGACAAAGTGGAGGACACAGATGCGGTAGACGGGGAGGTGGCAGAGGCGTCTGGAGATAGTGACAGAGGCGATGAGATATCGAGGGAGGTTGCAGGAAGAAATGTAGACGGTGACGCCGGTGGAGTCGTAGATGTAATAGGGAGGGATACAGAGAACGAGGACATGGATGCAAAGGGTATAGCAGGAGTCGCAGGCAGATAGGGAGAGCATGCACCACCGAAGGGTAAGACTGCAGGACCACCTCCTCCAGCACGAGAAAAAGGGGCAAGAGACGGAACATAGTGAACCATATCGCAAGAGAAGGTCCTCTCAAAGAAGAGAGCATCACGATAATCAATGATCTAAGTGCTGGTAAAGCTCCAGTCATGCCAGACTTTGGACTGGGAGGACACACCCCAAAAGGGACAAAGATGGTCCCGAGGGGACAGCTTTCCATCATGCTTGTCATTAGGAAGCCAGACACAGGTAATGCTGCCCCACACCTGAGCGAGGCAAGGATCCCCACGACGACCATGCCAGCGCTCGAAGGGGATGACATGGCATGGCAACGGACCTTGAGGAACACGGTCCCATATCGATGTCATGTACGCCATAGCCTCAAACCTGAATAAGGGCGAGACAAGACTCGGTGAGGAGGGTGCGAACACCATCAATGAGGGTGCAATTCCAACGCTGAGACACACCATTCTGTTGTGATTTGTAGGGAGCAGAGGTTTCAAAGAGATCACCTTAAGACTCAATAAAGTGGGTGGTAGGACCAATGAACTCACCGCCAACATCAGAATGAAAGACTTGTAGCTTGCGTTGGCAAGGAAGTTCTGTCTGGACGAGCCAGGACTCAGTCCTGGGGCCGACGTTGCTCTTCTGACAAAGAGCAAAGACTGAGCAAAAGCAGAGAAATCATCGGTAAGACAAAACATGCATCGCCGACCACGACTGGCAAGAAAACTCATCAGGGAGGGGACCCATGACATCGCCATGAACAAGAGCAATCAAAGCACGCGTATCAGAGGAAGGGAAGGGAGAGCGATGCATCTTTCCATGTGAGTTGTCAAGACAATTAGTGGGCCAGGGGGCAGGGAAGGAAGCGGCATTTAGGCTGAGAGCCGGTTGCATCCGGAGCATGCTGGCAATGGCGGATGTCTGCACGTAGCCAAGACGGTGATGGAGCAGGCCAATGTGCTCAGGATAGAGAGAGGGCGCAACACGAACGTGGGCGGCGGCAGCGGTGGATGGGCTGTGCGCAAACAGAGACATGCGGTACAAATTTTCACAGCAGACACCACAAAGCACGGAACTGTGAGACGGCTGCCAAGAAAACAGATGGACGCCATGAGGCACGACAAAGTCCATGCCTTGGTCATCAAGGGCGAAGATTGACAACAGAATGACCTCTAGTGCAGGCACAAAGAGCACATTGGATAAGAAATGGTCCACCATTGGACCATGAAAACAGACGACACCAATACCTTGGACAGGTAGCGTTTGACCTAATCCAGTACGCACAAAACAAATGTTACCAACAGGAACCAACAGCACAAACGCAAGACGGGACAAAGTCCATGTGATGTGTTGCTCCCAAATCAATGATCCAGGAACCGTGTGACACACAAGCGGACGAGGAGATGTGACATGGCGCGACACTGTCAGCAGAGGCAGAAGAGGAAGGCGCATGGGCGGAAACAAAAGCCAAAAGCCACGGGAGTGTAACATGCTCCCAGACCTCGATCCAAGTGTCATCAGCAAGATTCCCACCCACCGACACGCCCCGAAGGGCTCCATCCAACTGACACGAGTGACCTCCGGACTCAACGACCAAACTCACACCATAGAGGGCACGAGGAGGTTGAGTGTGAGGGTGCACCAAGGAAAGAGTGAGGCTGGGATCAAGAGCAGTGACGACCGAGTCCGCATGCCAAGGATGGGGTCCAGGATGGAGGCCCGGAGGTGAAGAAGACAGAGAC